>JAQZBX010028598.1:0-27740 GCA_029593785.1 Cabassous unicinctus
CTTTCAGAAGTCTGTCCACCCCCTTTCCCTTGGGCAGGTTAGGTTCCTTGCAGATTGCTAGATTCATGCTGATTAGGCACCTGTCTGTCCCTGTCTCCTCTCTGACCTACTTCCTCTTTTTACCTGAGCAGTTGGCCATGACACCCTGCCTGAGGAGATATCCCTTTCCACTCCCTGTCAAGTCAGGGCCCCTTCTGATATTCAAAGGGGGCTCTGCTGGCTAAAAGCACCACAAAGAAACCTGTCTCAAAAAAAAAAAAGAAACCCATCTCTACCTTCCCAAACCCCTCTTCCACCCCAGGAATCTGCCCTCACACTCTGCTCAGAGCTGGGAGACAGTGGCCTCCACCTGTGCTATTTGCCCTGAGGGTGGGGTATATTTGCCACTTCCAGCCACAGGGGCAAGCAACTCATGCTTTTCCTTAGTCTTCTTTATCATTCCAGTACCCTCCTTGATATCTCAGAACACCTTCCCATTTTATATATATCCAAAGCAACTGACAGGGAGGAAGACTCTCCTCTCCTGTGAGCTAGATGTAAATCACCAGGAGTTTTACCCTCACTTAATATATCTTGGGGGTGGGGTTGGGGAGCCCTTCTCAGCAGCAAGGAGGTTTAATAACTCACAATTGGTTGTTTTGGCTTCTTTGTCTCTCTTTCCCTCACTCTCCTGGGAGTTGTGAAGCAGTGTCCTGGTCTGCTGTACCCCAAAGCAGGTCTCCAAGACAGGCTTTGATTCTTTCTCTGTTGTTTCAGTAAGAGCTAAGCCTTATCTGCCTAAACCAATATCCATGTTCTCACAATTCCCTTCACAATAGCTTTATAATAAGTTTATTTTTACTTTTTGGAATGCAAAGTATTTTTTTGAGGTACTGGGCCCAGGGATTAAACCCAGGACCTCATATATGGGAAGCTGGTTCTCAACCACTGAGCCACATTGGCTCCCTAATAAGCAGAGCAGTTGCTTTTCTTTTAAGGAGGTACAGGGGATTGAACCTAGGACCTCACACTTGGGAAAAAGTCACTCAAACCACTGAGCTACATCTGCCCCCCTCAATGTATTTTTAACCACAGTGAAAGCCACATGGCACATAACTGGACAAGTTAACTGAGCTTAAGATTTACTAGTTCACATCAACATTCACAATCTTTTCACCCAGATGAGAGCTAAATCTGATAGTGTTTACCTATTATGTGTATACATTAACAGAAGCAAGAGATCTTTGGAAAATTAGATTTAAAGGAGTTGAAAAATGAACTGGATGCCCAAGGGTGGTGCAGTTATGATTTGGAGAAATTCCAATTCCTCCAAAGTTTGTGGACTTCCTGAAAGGTCAGCTGTTAGGAACCCACCAAGCAGTTGTGGCACTTGCAAGAGCTTTGCTAGTAATCTTGCCAGCTTTCAGAATCTCTAGAAGAGGAATATGAAGTTCTCTACTATTTCCAAAGAATGAAACCCTAAATGTGCCTACTGTAGGTGTCAGAAAAAGACTGGCAATCAGGAGAGAAAAGTCCTCTGCAAGGCTACTTGGCTTAAATGCCTTTGCCAAGTAGGCTTGCAGGTTGGGGGTAGTGAGGGGGCAAGGTGGAAGGAAAGAAGGGTGGGAAAGAGGTTAAAGGTACACTATGTGCATAAAGAGAGAACACACACTGTCAGCATGCTGTTTCCACCCATTTTCATCACACATTGTGTTTCTGGGCAATTCTGTGAAGCAAGAAAAACTGCACATGGGGCACCGGCATTAAAGGAAGTTCATATCAGCAAAACTTTCAGTCACATTCTCTAAAACTGGTGAAGGAGTCCTTGGGCAGGCAACTTGGCTCAATATGCTGAGACTTGTGTCTCTTAGGAAATTAGCATAAGGTTTTTATAGAGGTTAATTACTTTTTTATTGTTGAATTATATTGTAAAGCCTTAACTACTACATTTACAATTTAATCAAGAAGAAATGCTTTGCATTTACATCGAGGACACATTTACTCTAGTGACATAAAAGAGACACAGACAAAAGACCAAGTACATGTTTTAAAAATAAAGACTACATGTTTTATCTGGTCTGTCTTTTGCTATTTTGTACCATACTTTTTGTTTTAGAGAACTGACCTTACATTCATGTCAAATCTGATTTATCTTCTCACATTTTAAAACATTAAATTCAGCTTCTCACAATTTCTAAGTTATAAACAAAAGCTTGAAAACAATGTGGGAAATAAAGTTATAAATAAAGTAAGACCTGTTGTTACCCTACACCAGAAAGGTTGAGTAAAACATGGCCCCTCTTTGACTCATCTTAAAGAAACATTTTTACTCAGAGGCAAGCATTTCTGATCTAGGAGTAAGTTTCCAACTTCCTCTGCAGGACTAGATCATCAAGTGTTTCTGTTCTCAATTGCAAAGTAAGTGAAAATGTCTACAAGGTAAAAATCAGAACAGGTCTAATTAAAGTAAAATTCTGTGCCAGTCTAAATATATGTTTTTTGCTTTTTCCTTTTTAAAAGTATCATTTTTTGCAATTGATATTTAAAAATTACAGTGTTAGTCTGCTTCATATTCAATAACTGTGAGTTTGAAACTCAAATGAATAAGTTTTAAAATTTTGTATTTCACTTGATTTTATTAAAATTTCAATTGCCTACTACTTTACTTAACCAAGTTATACATGAGACAAGTTTCAGGTAAAAAAAAAATCCACCACAAAGTAAAGTTAACCAGTTCAAGAGTATACAAAATCAAAATGCCCTCTTCATATTTTGAGTTTACAACTTTGAGTTAACTATTGTGTATCCAAGAAAATTTTAATATGTATTCAAAAACAAATACTTTTTTGTACTGTATAACCAAATTATGTTGGGAATTATAGGGCAAAAACTTGGTAAAATTTGTTTTTGGTAACAGGAGACAATGCAATAATGAATCCAAATGGAACATATGACCAGTGTTTAAAGTTTCTGACTTATAAACAAATGCACACACTTATCTATCTAAAAAATATTTTGGTACCAAATTGTACAGAATAAATGTTTTGCTGTAAATAAATTGGACAAATTTCCAATATGGCTTGATATGCAGCTAACAGCTTTTGAAAACTTGTATAGCCAACTAACAGTTTTCTAAAACAATATATGTTTGCAGTAAAAGATCCCTGTTAAAAATCAACTGTGTTTAAATGGGTCTTACTGAAGTAGGATGCTCATGATACTAGAAATCTTTTAAAAAGTGAGTACAATAGGGCTGCAACAATAACTTTACTATTAATAAAGATTAAAGAATATATTATTGCTGTATTTTTCCCCATAAGCACTACCAAACTTTGTTCAAATTGTGCAACTCCAAATTGCTTTTCTTCTTATTGAATTTCATGTTGCACATATCTCTAAAGTTTTAAATTAAGCAGATAATGAATCCTAAAATCTGTTCTGTAATAATTCATGGTATTTAAAGGTGTAGCTTCACATTATACTACCATGTTTTGCCCTTCCTTGTTTTCCAAATACACAAAAATAATATGCATTTTTCTCAAAAATGAGATAAGATGTCCACACTAAAAAATAAAGCCTACAAAAAGTTCAGAGCTAAAAAAGGTTATTCATATCGCCACAAAGTGATCTCCTACTAGTCTAAAGTCCAAAACATTTAAATGAAGTCCATTTATATGTCTTGTTTTTCTTTCCAAAGGAATACTACATTTATCAAAGTGAAATCACATTTTTTTAGTTCTTGAGCCAAGTGTACACAAATGTTTTTATACGGTTATTAAAATTAGGAGACCAAGTTGAGTGTGCCAAAGAGAGAGCATTCAGTTAGATTTTTGCAGAATTATCAGAAAGAAATTTAGAGAAGGGATTTTTTTGGTTGGTTTCCAGAGCTTGATAGACCAAAAGCAAATAAAAAACCTGCCACAACACCAAACAGCAATTTTTTTCATCCACACAGGAATGGAATGGCCCTTTTTTTGTCTTTTCTGACTAGACATCTGCCAAGGCAACATATTTAGGAAAGAGATTCCTCCATCCTAAAATCACTGGGCTCTAAAGGCTTGTCTGCAACCCCTTTGATTGGCCTGTGACAACTAGCACTAACTCTTGTTTGTGTAGATGCTTCAAAGAGAAACATTTCCTTAAGAATATCCCTTTCTACTCCTTCTATCCTGTTTTTTCTCCCACTTCAGCTCTTGTCAGTGATTTCTTTGGTGTTCTTCTGGGTATGTCTGAGAATTCAGTGATAGGGAGAATAGGAGCTACATGCTTGAAATTTCCAGTCACCCTATTGACAATTAACATTTCATTGCTTGAAGCCATTATGGCTCCAGCTATGGGAGTACTCTCTGAAATTACTGCACCATCAATACAAAAATGTCTTGAAGTTTCCACCCTTTTTCTTGGAATTCTTCTCAACCCTCTGGTAGATTCCCTAGTTAATGCCTGCAGAGGTCCACCTTTTGAAGATCTACTTGTCCATTCAGTCTCAGTTATTCCAGCTAGACAGTAGCTCTGATTGTGCTCAAATCTTCTTTAATTGAGTATTACTGGCCCTTCAGTGGCCTTTTCTTCTCAAGCTTAGGTTCTACTTTAGAGTATTCTTCATTGTCACTCTATCTGTTAGAGCCATGGCTCCCATTCTGCCTGTATTTTCTGCTGAAGAAAAAAACTGTTGGCAGAGGAGTAGATGATCTTGATTCTGTTTCTTGTTCTATCAGTTTCAGCAGCTTTTTATCACATAGCTTCCTGGTTGTTCCTACCATAAGACCCAGATTCACTTTATATTTTACAAGTTGATCCAGAAGATCTTCATTAGTAAGCTCTACTACATCTAAATCATCTTTATCTTCTCATCCTGGTTTATCAGTTTTCTTTGTGGCTTTCCTGCCAAAAGTGGCAAGGCTTTGGCCTGCAGTGGCTGTCCCATAGCTGAGGACCAGGGTGGGCTCACACTCCTCATTGCTTGGAAGTCAGGAACCCCTTGCTGCTGAAGCCAGTGGTGAGAGGTGGCTGCTTGCATGCCATGTAATGCTGCAGGTAGAGCTCCACCTACATTTGTTTGCACTGCTCCCCATCCCAGAGTATCACATTGTTGATGATCAACTCACTCTTCAATTTCTCTTTCATCAGCACCAAGGGGTCTTCCAGGAACTCTGGCATCTCCAAAGTAAATTCCCTTCTCCACAGCCTTCACACCAGTGGCTTGTGCTGATGTGCTTTCTCCTCACTGGGGGCCACGCTGCTCCCTCAGAGCCTCCCTGCTCCTGTCCAAGAGGGACATTGCAGAGCAAAGCAAAAACTTGTAGACACAAAGCAAAGCAAAAACTGGACACAAAGGCCATCAGAGAAGAACTCTGGGCCAAGTGAGGCCGAGAGAGAGCCCCACACCAACTGGTATAGCTTTTAAAAGAAATGACTTTGCTCTGGGAGGTGGCAATCAGACCCTATGTTTGGGGGCTTTGGCCAGGCTGGTGGCCAAGGTTAGTCTCATGCCCCCTGAGTTTAGTAGCATCAGCATGCATCTGATCTTCTATAAACTGCTGTTAGGCAACATTTTCAGTTTAATTTGCCTCACTGAAGACTTGCAAGTTAGACACAGAAGTCATTTACAAGCCTGCTTTGTTTATATGCACTTGTCATTAAAGAGAGAATGTGTGCATATTCACATACAGACAAGACTCAATTTGTGTCAGAAAAGGAATAAAGTTAGTGTAAAAAGTTGGAAAGCTGTTATTACATATTACAAATTAATGCCAAAGTGATCCCTTGGCTTTCAGTAATGTTACTAGACCTCAGGATTCAGCAACTAATATCAATTTCTGTGTACTTCTGCCTAGAGCTCATCTGGCTGGCTGGCTTTGCAGTCCTCCAAAGCCAGGTGGCAACTGTCATAGATCTTAGGAACCCACCCAAGGGCCATAAAGCTTATCTGCACCCAGGAAAGCTGACCAACAGCCACTGATGCTGCTTAAGAATGACAAAAGTAAGGAGGCTTTCTCTTCACTGCAACATAATATCTTTCAGATTTTCTTGCAGGATTGTGTTCTGCACTGCATGAAACACAAGTTGATATTCTCTGTGTCTTTGGCAGTTATGAAGTGATGGAAGAGTGGCTTATTGTGGCTTCATATTTTTCTGTCCAAACACTGGACAAAGTAGTGGTGTACATTCTCCAGTCTGTGGGGATAGCCCTTGAAATCTGGAAATTGCTTCTGATGCTGCCTTCAACTTCTCCACCAGGAGATCCACCTGGCTGGGGAAGAGAATTATGGAAACACTGAAGAAGAGCTCAAAGATGTTCATTGATTCCATCAACCAGTTGGTATGCTTGTCTTCTATGAGAACCTGGTTGTATTCACTAGAGGAAACCATGAGCAGGTTTGACATTATTCAGTCAAAACACTGGAAGCACTTCTGTTGCTGAGACCACTGGACACCCACATTGACCATCTTAAAAGTGTTTTTTCTTATCATGAAGTTGTGTTCCACAATTCTCTTAGTGGCTTTACTAGCCAGAAGGATGTTTTTCTTACTAGGAAAGTAACTCAGATGGCCAATCCAGTCCAAGTTATCCAGAAAGTACTTCACTAATTCACCTGGCTGAAACTCACTCCTCTGGCTGAATGCTTCCCTGATGGCAGAATCCCTCCAGAGAGCACTTAGAGCAAGTACTTACAGCTGGAAAGTGGCAGGATCCACCAGCAACTCTGCTTTATTCTCAAAGGCCATTAAGAACATCCTGTGCTTTTCATTTTTAGAACACTGCCAATGAATACTAAGCTTGACTCCTGCATCAAGAACTCTTGAACCATTGAGGATGTTGTCAGAGATGGTGTCTGGGAATTCCAATAACACCTTCTGGTTGAAATTGAAGGCTGTGAATGATGTGCATCTGCTGTAGGAAGGTTAACTTGTCACTCTCACTGGAACCCAGCAATAGGATGTGGACCAGGCTGCACACAGCTCACCACTCCCAGGCCAGCAGCCTATTGATGTCCAGGCTTCACCTCAGCAAATCTCCCTCTGCATACTGTGGCTGCATTATGCCTCCTTGTCTCCACCCAGCCCACTGCTGGTTTGGCTCTTGTTGCCCTGCTGGGCCAGTAGCAGGCAGTGGGCAATGGGTAGCAGGAAGCAGGCAGCAGGCAGCAACTGAGCATTCTGAGAGTGGTCCCATGGCCCCAGCAGTGTCCCCAGGCCTTTGCAACCAGGCCAAGCCACCACCAGCTTCATGGCCAGCTTCACCACCTACACCCACACCAGCTGGCTCTTGGGGCCCCAAGCTGAGGTGACTATGGTAAGCTTTTATTGCTTGATTTATACATATTAACCATTCCTGAAACCTTGGGATAAATCCTACTTGGTCATGCTGTATAAGCATGTAAATGAGCTGTTGGGTTTGGTTTGCTAGTATGTTCAGGGTTTTGCATACAAATTCAAAATAACTATTGGTCTGTAGTATCTTGTGGAATCTTTGATATCAGGATAATGATGGCTTCATGAAATTAGTTAGGACATTTCTCTCACCTTCTATTTTTATATTTTGGAAGAGTTTAAAAAATACTAGTGTTAACTATTCTGTATGTTTTTAGTATAATTCACTATTGAAGCCATCTGCTCCTGGACTTGTCTTTGTTGGGAAGTTTTTGATTACTCATTCAATATCTTGTCATAGCTCTGATCTTATTTTCTATTGATTTTTGAGTCAGTTTTGGTAGTTCAAAGCTTCTAGGAACTTGTACTATTACTCATAATATTCTTTTATCATACATTTTATTTCTCTACAGTTTATATTTTAAGAGTGTATTTTATAATTTTCACCCAGTTGTGAATTTTCCAGTTTTTCTCTCTCATTGGTTTCTAGTTTAATTCCTTTGTGGTCATAAATGATACCTTATATACTTCAAACTTTTAAAATTTATTGAGATGTGTTTTGTACCCTAACATGTGGTCTATCCTGAAGAATGTCCCATGTGCACTTGAGAAGAATGTGTATTTTATTCTATTTAGTTTAAGTGTTCTGTATATGTGTGTGACATCTAATTGGTTTACAGTGTTAAGACCTGTATTTCCTTGTTGATATTCTCTCTAGTACTTCTAACCCTAATCAAACACAGGACATTGAATTTGATAAGCATTATTATAGAATGCTGTATTTCTGCTTTCATTTCTATCAGTTATTCCATCATATTTTTGCTGACTGGTTTTGTGCATATGTCTTCTTAATTGTTATAGATTCTTGATGATTTGACCTTTTATCCATCTATATTGTCTTTTTCCCTCCTGTAAATATATTGGCTTTAAAGTTCATATTATCTGATATTTGTACTAGCCACCCCAGCTCTGTTTTGTTTCCTATTTGCCAGGATAATCATTCTGCATTTATTCACTATCAATTTATTGTATTTGAATCTACAGTTAAGTCTCTTTTAGGAAGCTTAGAGTTGCATCATGTTTTATTTTCTTTATCACCTCTGTCAAATTCTGCTTTTTAATTGAAGAGTTACCCCTTTATATTTAAATTAATTGCTAATGAGGTAGGACTTCTTTCATTTCTTATTTTATTTTTGTCACATACTTTTATCCTCATCCATTTCTTCTTCCTTTGTGTTTAACTCATTTTACTTTAATGATTCCTTTTCTTTTTTCATCTTTTCTTCATATTTGGGCTGTGGATTACAATAACATCTTAAATTTATAAGAAATCAGTTTGAATTAAAACCAACTTAGCTTTAGTAGTATACAAATGCTCTGTTCTTATACATCTCCACTTTCTTTATGTTGTTATAGCCACAAATTGCACCATTATACTTAATGTTCTATTTAACATGGATTTATAAATATGGTTTTATGCATTTGTCTTTTAATTCAATAGGAATAAAAGAGGAGTTACAAACAAAAATATAATAATATGGCTTATATTTATACATACATATGTACTTACCATTACTGCTGTTCTGCATTTATTCATATGTCTTGAGTTTCTGTCTATTGTGTCCTTTTATGTCAACCTGAAAGACTATCTTTATCTTTTCTTGTAGAGCAGGACGACTAGCAACATACTCATTCACATTTTGTTTATCCAGAAATATCTACATTTCTCCTCCATTTTGTAGGAATTTTGCCAATATAGAATTCTTGGTTAACAGTATATTCCCCCTTTTCTTTCAGTACTTTCTATGTCATTCCATTCCATATGTTACTGTTCTGAAAATGGCTGTTAATGTAATCAAGGATCCTGTGTATCTGCTGAGTCACTGCCCTCTGGTTTCCGTCAAAATTCTCTCTTTGACTATATTTTGACAGTTTGATTATGTCTTAATGTGGATCTCTTTGAGTTACTCTTGTTTGAAGTACATTGAGCTTCTTGGATGTGTACATATATGTCTTTCATTAAATTTGGGAAGTTTTGTCCATTATTTCTTCACATATTCTTTCTACCACTTTCACTCTTTCTCTCTTTCCTGATCTTATGAGATACCCTCATGTGAATTTTGGCAAGCTTGATGATGTCCCATAGGTCCCTTATGTTTTGTTTGCTTTTCTTCATAATTTTTTCTGTTATTCCTCAGACTGGATAACATCAATTGAATGCCTCCAAATTTGCTAATTCTCTTTTGTTTGAAAGTTCTAAATTTCAAAAGCATATATATTAAAAGAAGTGAGAGTAGAGATTACATTGGAAAAGGAATCTTTGGGAAAGGACACAAAGGAAACTTCCCTGAGGGTAGGCAATGTTTTATACTTTTTATCTTGGTGATGGTTCCACAGGTGTTTTCACTTTTATAATTCATTGAGCTGTATTATGATTTGTAAATTTATTGATGCATGTTATAAAAAATGAAATGTACTTTCTTAAACAGAGTTGGTGCTGGATAGAGCAGAAAGAGTGAAGGAAGGCACCTGAAGTCTGAAGTCTAGTCCAGAGGTCTGTAATGTCTGGTGGGAAGATGAGAGGGTTGGGTCTGGGGCTATCATTTCTGTACAGGCTTAGGGCCTGGCTCAGGGCTCTTGCAAAGGGTCCTTGATGGGTAATCTGACTCTGGTCCACACTAGAAGAGGAAACCTATGACCCTAAATTCAGGGTTTTGGGCTGGTGGTACCCAGGCAAGGGAACCTTGAGATTAGATCAAGCCTTCTTAAATGATAGTTTTTTATGAACCAGGAAGAAATCCTTGCTTTTGCAGCAATGCTCCAGGTATCAGAGGGAGGATTCCATTAATCCTTTTTCCAGTTATGGGAATTTGGAGTGCAGAGCTTGATCCTTCCCAATGTGCCACATCTCAGAAAAGCATGAGGAAAAAGTTCCTGGGCTCCTGAGCTCTGTATATTTGCTAGGAGTCCTCAGGAACCCAGGTGGCACCCAGGGCTTGAAATAGTTTGTGTAACAAGGACTAAGACAACCTCTTCTTGTTTGGTGGGACTGGACAGATGTAGAGAAATCAGACTTTAGTGAGTTTCAGTGGGTGGGTGAGCAGGAACAGGTAGCAAGAACAATGAACTGGACAGAGGCCTTGTTTGTGCTGTGTGGCAACCAGCCCTGCAGGGTCAGGCAAATGGCACAGTGGATCTCAGAGTTCCCCAAACCAACCATGGCACATTCAAAGGTCCTTGCTTCTACCTGGGCCTGTGCCAGAGTCCTTCCTTCAGGTCCAGAGATCTGGCTCCAGGTCTATGCGGATGTGTGTGGGTCACCGCAATGGCATTGCTTACCACAGGATCAGTTTTTTAAATTAGAGAAGTTGCAAATTTACAAAACAACCATGTATACCATACAGGACTCCAATACATAGTCACACCACCAATGCCTTATATTGGTGTGGAATATTTTTTACAATTGATGAAAAAGCATTGTCATATTACTGCTAACTATATTCCATAGCTTACATTTGGTGTTTTTTACCCGACAAACCATCCTATTATTAACACCATGTATTAGTATTGTGTGTTTGTTATAGCTCATGAAAAACATTCTCATGTTTGTAGTTAGCCACAGTCCATCATCCACCACAGAGTTCACTGAGTTATATAGTCCCATGCCTTGTACAATCCATCCAAAGTGTACACTCAGTGGCTCTCTATTTCATCACAGAATTGTGTTGTCATCACCCCAGTCAACCTTAGAATGCTTTCATTACTCCAAAAGGAACAATCTTAAACCCTGTTATCCTCCCCTATTGTTGACCCTTAGCATTGATATAGTACTTTTTGTCATTGCAGTAAAAATATTACAATACTACTGTTAATTATAGTCCATAAATTATATTAGTTGTATTTTTGCCATGTATCACCATATTCTTAACAACCTATAATAGAAGAACAGTCTTGTATTTGTACAAGATTCAATCCACCACTGAGGTCACAATGTTATACAGTCCCTACATTATCTTCTAGTTTTCTTTCAATTGACATTTACCTCCCTAGGCTATTCCTTTCAGCCACAATCACATTTATAAATCAGCAGTGTTAGTTATACTTACTATAATGTTACCATCAACTCTATCCATTTCCACACATTTACAACCAACCTTATTAAAATTCTGCATACATTAAGCATCAGTATCACTAATATGAACTAAATATGATGTGTACACTCATGGAGTTAAACTATAGAGCAGGGGTTCTTTTTTTCATTTTTAAAAAATTTATTGAAGTATATCACACAGACATAAACATACATAAACAATAAGTGTATAGTAATAGTTACGAACTTACAAAACAACATACATAACATCATACAGAGACATCATTCCTTACCCTACAAACAGTACCTTGCATTGTTGTGAAACATTTTTAACTAATAATTAAAGAGCATCCTCAAAATATTACTACTAGCAAAGTATCTTACATTTGGTGTATTTGCTCCCCAAACTGCCCTATTGTTATTATTATTATTATTATATCATTTATATATGAACATACATAAATAATAAGTGTATAGTAAAAGTTGTGAATTTACAAAGCAAACGTTCATAACATCATACAGGGGTCCCATACATCAATGCACTACCAACACATTGCATTGTTGTGAGACATTTGTAACAAATGATGAAAGAATATCATCAAAATCTTACTAAAAACTATAGTCTTTATCTTATATTGGTTGTATTTTCCCCCAACCCACCCTATTATTATTTTTTAAATATATTTTTATGACAGCAGTTGCAAAATTACAAAACAATCATGCACATATGCAGGATTCCCATACAACACCCCTCTATCGGCACACCACATCGTGGTGGAACATTTGTTACAGATTATGAGATAATATCATCAGACTATTACCAAGTCCATAGTGTGCATTTGTGTGCATACTCCACCATTATCAACATAGTACTTCTTTGGCTTAGATCCATGAATATTACATTATTATTGTTAATAACAGAACATAGGTCACTCCAGTTGTATTTTTCCCATGCTTCTCCACATTCCCACCACCCAAGAAGGGGTTCTTAATAAGGGGTCCATGAGCTTGAACTGAAATTCAAAAAAGTCATTATTCTTGGGGGACTTTTTGGTGTGGGTATGACATATTTATTAAATAATACACAGTATAGCATGGACTTAGTAAGGAGTTCATGGTTTTCACCTGAATGTCAAAGGGGTCCATGGAACAAAAAATGTTAAGAACACCTGCTATAGAGTTTAGGTTACTAGGAGATAGAATATGGATTGAGAAGGGGGAGCTGATGCTTAATTTTTGTTTTATGAACTTTAATCTGTTTTATAGGCTCCCTGTTGAAACTTTTGTTTCATTTATTTTTGTGCTATTCAGCACTAGAATTTCTATTTAGTTCCTTTTCATAATTTTTTTCTCTTTATTGATATTCTTTATTTGATAAAACACTTGCTCTAGTTTCCTTTATTTCTTTGCCAATGATTCCATTAAATCTGTTAGAATACTTCAAGGAGCTAAATTAAATGTTTTCCTAGTAAGTCCAGTGTCTGTGCTTCCTCATGGACAATTTCTGCTTGTTTATTCTTCCTATGAATGGGCCATAACTCTTTTTCCTTTATATGCCTTGTAATTATTTTGAAAACTGGATATTTTGAATATTATAATATGTTAACCACAGTAATCTGATTCTCTCCCCTCCACATATTTTTGTTGCTACTTTTTTATTGTTTGTAGCTATTTATTTGTTGGTGTTTTCTAAACTATTTTTAAAGACTTATTTGTTATGTCTGGTCACTGAAGTCTCTGTCCTACTACCTTGGTGGGTAGCTAATTATTTGAAAGAGATTTCCATAAATGTCTGGATCTAAAATCATGATTAAATAAAGACACACAATTAAACAGAAATAGTCTTCAGGTATCTCTGAGCATTTATATAGCCCTGGGCATGTGTTTGACCTCATATTTTCCCCAGTTTATAGGGAAGAATTTTAAAGCCCAATCCTTCCAACAATGCTTTTCTTTTTCAACAGATCTTTCCTTCTTAGACTTTTAGATATGTCTTCTGTTTTCCCTGTTAAACTTTATGTCAGGTGGCTATGGGTAGTATATGTCTTATTATTTTCAACATTCACCATATGAAAGGCCATAACAAACCTGGGAGAGTTCTGGGGAGGGGGGTGTGTGTGAAAAAAAGGCAAGCACCAGAAACAGTGAGCCACCAGGCAGTTCATAATACACACCCACAGTTTTTTTAGAACATGGGACACCCTGGCACCCATAAGCTACATCAGGAACATGATTCACTAACACAAAGGCCACCTCTAATTTGGGAAAGAAGATCTTAGGCCAGCAAGAAAATGTTACAATACTTTTCTAATGAAATTTGGTGGATTCTTCTTCATTAAATACTTCCCTTGTTGTTCTTTTTTTATATGATTCCAGAGTTCCCAAAAAGTTAATTTTGGAGGTTTCTGCCAGCTTAACTTTTGTGGGCTAAGTGACTTAACTGTTGTTTTAAATGTTTTGGCCTGTACTTTCTAGGTACAAAATCTGGGAATATCTGTGAAGTGTGTGTGTGCATACATCCACAAGCATTTAGAGAGAGAGGAGGAAAGAGAAATAAAACTGTCTCTACCCACCATCTACTCTGGGTGACCAACTCCCTGAGCACAAGAACTGGGCATGTGGCTTTGTGTATCCATGGTTCCCAGCACAGCACCTGGCACAGAGTTGGTTTCCAAATGTTTGTTACATTAATGAAGAGATATGTGTGTGGATAATTTAGCTGTCTGCCATGCAGAATGACTCACATCAAATTAGCTTTGATTGCTAATTGGTTCTTTTTAAAAAGGTCCTTATGGGAGAATATTTAAATGCTTGAGCCTACTGTCCACTAACTGTTTTAAAATTAATATGCACTAGACAGGTAGAGTAGCAGTGAACTGAAGGAAATTGCTCACTCTCTGGATAACTGTTTATCTCTATTTCAAGGATATCAGATACTTTTTTTGAAGTTTGGGGATAGAAAAAAATGACCTTCTCCTCTAGGTGCACTCTCTGACTCTGTTTTTAGCCTTAGCCTTGGCTTTGTGCATGCCCTGGAGGCAGCAGGGACATGTGCTTGATAACCAGGTTAAGGCTCTTCACTTTCTGAAAGGCTGTTCTGGCCTCCAGCCTGTGGAGACCTCTTTCTCATTCCCTGGACACTGTTGGGACTGATCTCTACCCAGTCATACCTGAGGAACTGATCCAGATGCAGAGGCATAAACAGCAAGTTGGGGAGCCAGGTGAGCAGGTGGAGGATGTAAGAAGCATGATGCCTGCTCATGGTCTTGTCTCCAGCCCTGATGTTTCTCATGGGGAGCTATCTGTTGCTATCTCCCCCAAACTAATTAAATGATGTTCATAAAGAGAGCTAAAACTTTGTATTGAGCATTATTTATTGACAGGAGTTGGCTTTGTGAAACTCTGAATACTGGCTGGTGCCCAAATTCACCATAGACAGGTTGCTCACCTCTTATTCATTCTCATGCTTTGTCTTAACTGATGTTGCCCCATTTGCCTGGACCTACCTTTCCTGTCCTCTATATGAGATGAAAGTTTAGGGGGCTTACTTTACTGATCATTTTCCCCTGTATCCTTGAGTAGAGAGCTGTTTAGGTTTGTATTTAGTGCTACCAAAAACAGAGTCCATAATGTCAGAGAACTGGCCTCCTTCACAGAGGACTCAAGGGCTTCATTGGCTGGTGTCATTAAGGAAGTGTTCTCAAGGACTTTATGATGTATTTCAATGCAAGCAGAAATCATTGTGGCTAGCTCTCTTTGCCTCCTTACAATATGCTGGCCCTTTACTATAAGGCAACTAGTGTACCGAGTAAATACCAGGGCCTCCCAAGGAAATTCAAGGAGAACTAGGAGTTGTTTCAGCCTTCAGACATCACAAGCAGTGCACCACAATGCCACTCCAGGACCACCTAAAAAGAAACTGATGGTCATCAGTGGGCCTTTCATGGCTCCAGAGGTCACCACAGCTCTTCCTCTCAGTGCCATATCCTATTAGGCACAACTGATTGTGCAAATCCTCTGAAATGTTCCATCTCAAATAAAACAAGGGCCTGGCAACCAGGACACACTGTCATTTAGGCATGGGAGGGGGAGACCAACAAGATTCTAGAAAACAGGGCTCTCTAACTTTGTTCTTTGTACAAATAGAAAGTGATTTTAATTGTATTCTGCACTATTGAAAGGGGAATTGGCTGATGGAAAGCCAAGGAGACCAATCTGTGTGCTCTGGCCTCTCTGTGCCCCACCAGGGCCTACAGCAAACCCAGAGGATTAAACAGTACCATGCCCTCACCACTTCCCTGCACAGCAGCATGTCAGGGCATAATGGTAGGACACACCAATGGAGGACTCCTGTGCCCTTGTCCCTGGGTGGGCTTATTCTCCTGACTAAGATATTCCTTCTGCCCCTGTGAAGCATGATCCTGCCTACTAATGTTACAGGGATCTCCCTCTCCAGCAGTTTCCCTTTTCCTTGGTATTTGTTCAAGGCAGGCAGGGTAGAGAACTTTTGCAGAGTCTAACCAAAGGTATCAACTAACAGACATGGATCTCAGTCATGTGATCTCAGGAGAAATCTGTTAAGACAGACAAAATCTTAAAATTTCATGGATTTTCTATGCAGCCACGTGGTATCCATCCAATCCAAGTCTTTCTGGATGAGATAGTCTCTCCTCCTTAGGGTGACTGGTGACCCAAGTTCTTTCCCTCATATGGCACTGCCATCTTAGCATATGCTTTCCAAGGCTTTTTTTTTTTTTTTCAGAAGTAAGCCTCCACAGTGGGACTGATCCTTTACAGCTGAAGTTGCCACCTTTTATTTCATGAAGCCACATGGAAAATAACAAGTGTCCGAGAGGATGTGGAGGAACAGGAACACTTATTCATTGCTGGTAGCCATGTAAAATGGTGCATCCACTGTGGAAGGCAGTTTGGCAATTCCTCAGAAAGCTTAGTATAGAATTACCATATGATTTGGTACCCCATTACTAGGTATATACCCAAAATAATTGAAAGCATGGACTCAGATATTTGCACACTGATGTTCATAGCAGCATTGTTTGAGGCATGCCTGTATTTTCAGTCCACTGTTGAGACCTAACGCTCAGAAGAAGATTCCTTTCAAAATATTCTTGCTCATTTTCAATGCACATAGTCATCCGTGAGTGCTGATGGAGATGTACAAGATGAACATTCTTTTCATGTCTGATAACACATAATTCATTCTGCAGCTCAAGGGTCAAGGTGTAAGTTCAACTTTCAAGTCTTATTATTTAAGAAATAATTTCATCAGGCTATAGCTGCCATAGACAGTGATTCCTCTGATGGATCTGGGCAAAGTTAATCAAAAACCTTCTGGAAAAGATTCACCATCAAGATGCCATTAATATGTGTACACTAATGTTCATGGCAGCATTATGCACAGTTGCCAAAAGATGGAAGCAACCAAAGTGTCCATCAACCAATGAATGGATAAATAAAATGTAGTATAGACATATAATGGAATATTATTCAGCTGTAAAAAGTAATTAATTCATGATATTTGTGACAAATGGGTTAACCTTGAAGATATTATGTTGAGTGAAATAAGCCAGACACTAAAAAACCAATATTGTATTATCTCACTTTTTAAAAATAATTAGAGTAAAGAAACTCATAGAGTCAGAATCTAGAGTATCTGTTACCAGGGGATGGCGTGGGGATAGGGAATGAGAAATTAAAGCTTAAAATGTACAGGGTTCCTATTTGGAATGCTGAAAATGTTTTGGTAATTGATGATAATGATGGTAGCACAACATTGTAAATGTAACTAACATCACTGAAATATAGATGTGAGTGTGGTTAAAAGATGACATGTTAGATTGTATATATGGTGACATATTAGAATTCTCATACATTGCAGGTTGGTATGTACAATGGTGCAACCACTGTGCAAAATATTTGTGCACTTCCTCAACAAGTTATACACAGAATTAGCAGATGATTCAGCAATTCTACTCCTTTATATATATCCCTATACTAAAAATAGATATTCAAATAATTGTAAACAAATATTCATAGCAGCGCTATTCAAAATAACCAAACATTGGAAAGAACCCAAATATCTATTACCTAATGACGAGATAATGAAACTATCTTATATCCTTACATTGGAATACTGCTCAGCCACAAAAAAGAATAAAGTAATGGCACAAGTTATAACATGAACAGATCTCAAAAATATATGTGAAAGAAGCCAGATTTAAAAGGTCTCATTTTGCTCAAAATTCCATTTATATGCAATATCCAGAATGGGTAAATCCATAGAAACAGAAAGAAGATTAATGGTTGATAGGCGTAGAGGGGATTGTGGAATGGGGAGTGGCTCCTTTTATGGGTATGAGCTTTCCTTTGGAGGTGATGAAAATGCTCTGGAACTAGATAAAGCTGATGTACAACATTATGTGTGTACAAAATGCCACTGAATGCACTCTTTACAAAGGTTAACTTTACGTTATGTGAATTTCACCTCAATAAAAAATGTACCAATACAAGCACAGTAATTGCATATTTTACTCAAAGAAATCCAATTTTCTCTGGAATATAAAACATATACATTTTAAAGTAAAATTGTGAACATAAACATTAATAGTTCAAAATTTTAATAAATAGTTTCTTATATTTCTTTTTCATGCAGAAATGATACCTAGCCCTTATGACACTGCAATGGACATCCATGTATGGAGCTGTGCCATGGGCAAGGCAGTATGGCATTACAGTGGGACTCCTGGGTCCAGGATTGTCACAGCAGCAGTGGCTGCAGTGGTGATATGAGAGGAGGCAGAACAGCAGCAGCCCAGAGGGGGTTGGAGCATACAACTGCACTGGCTGCAGTCACCCAGAGCGACCCAGGGCTGCCAGGTCTGCATGGACTGAGGCATAGTGATCCAGGGCCAAGGCAAGGGGAAGCCATGCTGGTTTATTATATGTTTAATCAAGGTGTGACCCCAGAATATAGCCCTTATTCGATTTATGGACTGTTTTTAAAGGGAATGCCAAACCTTGAGAAGAAGAAGAAACTGGACAGGGCAGAACTTAAGGAGAAGAGCAAAGTGCTGCTTTCTTTTGGAAAAGGTTTTACTACCTAGTTGACCTCACCCTGTCTTGCAATTTTGAGGTTCTAATGAGTTGTCCAAAGAAGAGATGTGAGCAGACCTCATTTACTTACACTTTTATAAGCCCTGACTATATTCAGATTTAATATCAAAACAACAGCTTACATTTTATTTTGTCAACTCTTACCTCACCATATTCATTTCCTGTTTTGACTGTGTCCTTTTTCCATGTTTGTCTTGAATCTATGCCATTGTTTTTAATTGTCTCCTCCAAGATTCTAGGTTTTTGCTGTTCACTACTGTAAGCACTAGCCACATTTTGCTATTAAATTTAAGTTAATTAAATTTGAATAAACCTAAAAATTTGTTTTTTCAGGAGCACTATGCAAATTTCAAGTACCCAATAGCCACATGTGGCCAGTAGCTTCTGTAGTGGACAGTGCCAATATAGAACACTGTCTTCATTGCAGAAAGTACTATTTGCCATGTTGATCATGATTTTAAATATTTCTTCTATTTTTTTCTATTTATAAATGATTACAAATTATTTATTTTTTGCTTCTCTCTATTAATTCCCTTCTATTTATTTCCTCAAATTAAGTTTTATTGTATTTCTTATAACTTCTTAAGGTATGGGTTTATATCATTCAGTTATTTTAATTAATATAAGTATTTCTCACAGTAGAAGGCCAAGAATTTTCCTGGGAAAATTGGTTTAACTTTGTGACTTTGGCAATTTTATGGAATATATTCAACTTTTATTATTTTTCATAATGTACATTTTTTATTTATGATAAGGTTATTTAGAAGAGTTTCCCCCCTTAAGTTTGAGTTCATAGATCATATTTTCTGTTTGTCATTATTTTGAGGTTTTATTTTCTTTTGAATAGGAAGTGTTGGTTGTATATTTCAAGGTTTTGAAGTTTCTCTCCATCTTATTTTCTGAGCTGTTTGTATGCCAGGTCCATGAGCCCTTTAAAGATAATTATTTTTCAGATGTGGTACTTTTTCATAAACATTTGTTGAATAATTGTGGAATTCATTCTACTCTTGGGGAGAAAGTAGTGAGTATTTTTATTGTTAAAATAAGTAAGAGACACAGGCATAACAGATAAAGAATATGAGAAGGCTCAATATGGGGACCCTCATGCTAAGCCCATATCAACAAACCAAAGCTTAAGTAATTAAGTTCCCATCTCTTGTAAGGGGTCTTTCTCCCAGAACTTGAAATCTGAGAATAACCAATTATAACTTCCCAGCTACCTTTTCTTCTATAACTTACTTCCTCTAAATCAAGGCTAAGCCACGTAAGGCAAACTGTCTTTTGCCAATCAATAAGATTGTTTTCTTTATGACTACTCTTGATCTGCTTACATGACCCTTGCTCTTGTGTTGAATGTTGCTTAACCCATGAACCACTTAATAAAGGTATGTGAGCCAAAAAACTAATTTCCTGGAAATTAATTGTTTTTCACAGTTTTGGTGATGAGAACAGATTGTGAAGGTCACTGCTAAGGACTCTGGAGACAAGTAAGACAGAAGGTGCCTGTTGAATCCTTTGAGTTCTCTATCCTCCCCACCGTCTCCAAGATTCATATATGAGTCCCTCCATATCTGAGCTCAACTCCTTTTGTATTTAAGCTTCCTAATATTCCTAGCTCTCAATCCAAAGTTCAGTGGGTCAATCTTATTCATGAGAACATTGAAATTTTGACCCTGAGTCTCTAACCTTATAGTGCAGTCCATAGTTTCATTTTTGCTACTACTGGTTTCTTTGACCTGTGCACAAGTTAAGAAATGAAATGATAAAGATAGGATCCTCATACTCTTAAAATCTTGATTCTCTACCCTCTGGCACTCAAGTATATTACATGTTCAAATGTAATATATGGGGCTGGAAACTGCCTATTGAACAAAGTGGCAATATCTAACCAAAGACAACCTAAAATTTTAATGTTCACTATGGGAAGCATTCCAAGTAGACAAAATTACTCATCCCAGAAATGTACTTCCAAATAAGATCTCCCAGACCCAAACAGTCAAATGGAATTCCTATTTCAATTGGTGCTCAGAGTATATTAAGAAATTGCAGTATTTTAAAATAGTTTCATTGAAGGATTCTTTGCAAAAGGCAAATGAGAACTTGAAAGCTCATAAAATGACTGTTTTCTATATTTCTATGTTTTTATGTCCAATTAATGGCTTCAATTTTTAAACTGAAAGTATAAGCTCTAATTGTGTCTGTCTGTGTATTTGATGAATGATATTTTCCTACCTCTGAAAGGCATTACCAAATTAATGTATAAAACTCCTGCAAAGAGTACTATTCAAATTGGCTTATAGATAAGAATTTACATATAAATTAATATTCTTAACATTCCAGAAATCAAGAAAACCAAACGACAAATATTTGCAATGGAAAAAAGAGTATTCATCAAAGTAAATCCAAATGTTTGGAAGATAATTAAGGTTCAGATAAACCCTTGGCAAACAGGACTAATTTAATATTATTAGTCAAAAAACACTAGGCATGTCTTTGGAATTATCAATTTAAATTTGTTGTACTTAGTTTAGCATTTAACTTAAGTAAAATATAAGCATATAATTTCATTCTACTTGGGTGTGTTCTTCCCAGCTTTACAGGGTTATTGATCAAATACACTAGCATATTATCTACTAGATCTTTCATTTGATGAAAAATGTAAATTTATATTTTCAGAATAATTGCGTTTTGAAGGATGTTAACTTGAAGACATTTTCCAAGTTCTTTTTGATCACTTAAATATGTAAGATATGCAAGATATGTTTTGTTAAGGGAAAAGAAATTAGTTTTGTCTTAAAGCAAAATAACTGGTTGTGGCAGAATGAGAAATGGGAATATGTAGGGCAATCATGAATTGACATAGAAATGTAGAATGTTTACAGAAAATGAATTTTATTTGTTCATGGTCCAGTTTGGCTAAAATTTGATAAGTTTATAAGATTTTTAAGAATTTCCTTATCAGTCAATATCTTCTTAAAACACTAGAATTTGATTTTCTCTCTGTTAAAATGAAAGTTTTCTTTGGATTACCGGTGTACTCTTAATAAGAACTTATAAAAGGATTTCCTTAACTGAGTAACTTGCTTAGAAGGCAGACATTCTGTATCTTATAAGAATAATTCCTTCTGATTTATATTGACCTTATAATCCTTTATTGTTTTAGAGGGCATGTCTTCTCACTTTTGAAATAATTATATATATTTTACAATCATTCTACCTCCTCTCTTTACTTTTAAAATCTTTTATTGTTAATTTAGTTAGCTTTGGAATGAAATACTGTTTCACAGTGATCCTTAATCCTATTTATTAAAATATTAAAACATGATAATTTTGACATATTGCCTTCCCACAACATAAATGATGTATTCTTGAACTCATACCATGGTTGAGATTTTCCAGAGAGCTAAAGAAATAGAGGTGCTGGGGATTGTGGGAAGATGGCATCAGATTAGGCAGACAAGGCTCAGCTCTCTCACAAAAACAATAGAGAAAGGCCCAAAAGTTGCCTGAGGGATGTGCTTTGGGAGTCAGCAGACCAGGACAGTGCTTCACAACTCCCAGGAGGGTGAGGGACAGAGAGATGAAGAACCAGAAACAACAAACTGAGTTATATTAACCTCCTGGCCACTGAGAAGGGCTTCCCACCCACATGGCATAGTAAGCTGAAGCAAAACCCTTAGCTCATTGCAGCTGACAGAGAGGGGAGCAGACATCTTCCTCCTTGTCAGCTGTTACAAGGGAAAAAGAAGGGCAAGTGAGGGATTTCCTCAGTGAATTTGGCCAACAGAGCCTGCTTTGAATCTCAGCTACAGCCAGACCAAAACAAAGGAAAACAGAGAAATACAACTCTGTGGAAAGGTGTGTCATCAAGCGTCATCTGCTGGCCAGTCTGGAAATGCATGGACAAAAACTGCTTTTAGGACTCTCTTTACCCCACCCCTGGGAGAAAACCTATGGCCCCTTAGAGTCCCTGTCATAATTTTGATAACTTAAGCTGGGCAATTTTAAAGATTTAGCATAAGTTGAACCAAATATCAAAGAAGAGCTTTTAAAAAATAATAACAATAAGCAAGAGAGACAAATTAGCCATCAGAGTAAATTCACCAACATATTCAGATGCCTAGACACCAGCAAAAAAATTACAAGCCATACTAGGAAACAGGAAGAGATGGCCCAGCCAAAGGAACAAACCAAATATCCTGAAGACATACAGGATTTACAACAATTAATCAAGGATAATCACACAGCTTTCCAAAATAAATTTAAAGTAATGAAAGAAAATATGACTAAAGAGATAAAGGATATTAAGAAGATGCTTGGTGACCATAAAGAACAATTTGAGGGAAGCAGATGTGGCTCAAGCACCTCCTAAAGAAGATGAGCAAGACAGTGAGCTGACATTGCAGGCTGGCACAGTGAGCTGATCCAACAAGATGATGCAACAAAGAGACACAAAGGGGGAAAGCACAATGAGAGACACAACAAAGCAGGGAGGGAAGGTGTCTGAAGCAATTACGTGCCTCCCTCCCACATGGATGGCCCCTGGTTCTGTTCCAGTGCCTCCTAAAAAGAAGATGAGCACACAACAGACACAGTGAATACAAACAATGAGGGGGGAATAAATAAATAAATAAATAAATAAATAAATAAATAAATAAATCTTTTTAAAAAAGAACAATTTGAAAGTCTGCAAAGAAAAGTAACAGAACTTAGGGGAATGAAAGAAATGATGGATGAGATTAAAAATACATTACATGCACATAAGAGCAGATTTGACTTGCTTAAAGACAGAATTACTGATTTCAAAGACAGAGCATCTAAACTGGAAATGACAGGAGAACAGAAAGAGAGGAGAATGGAAAAAATGGAACAGGATCTCAGGGAATTGAGTGACAAGGTAAAACACAAAAACATACAGATTATCTGTGTCCCAGAAAGAGAAGAAAATAGAAAAGGGGAAGAAAGAATATTTGAAGAAATAGTGACTGAAAACTTCCCTACCCTTATGAAAGCTATACATATCAATATCCAAGAAATACAACACACCCTACATGGAATAAATTTGAACAGACATACCACAAAATACCTACTATTCAAAATGACAAATATCAGAGATGAAAAGAGGATTCTGAAAGCAGCAAGAGAAAATCAAAGCATCATATACAAAGGAAACTCAATAAGATTAAGTGCTAACCTCTCATCAGAAACCAAGGAAGAGAGAAGAATGTGGTATGATGTATTTAAGATATTGAAAAAGAAAAACTGCCAGCCAAGAATTCTGTATTTGGCAAAGCTGTCCTTCAAAAATGAAGGATAGTTCAAAGTCTTCACAGACAAACAAACACTGATAGAATATGTTACCAAAAGCATAGAATTAAAAGAGATACTAAAGGGAGTGCTGCAACATGAAAGGAAATAACAAAGGTGAGAGACTTGGAGAAGAGTTTAGCAATGAAAATTATTAGAAAGGGTAAATTAAAGGATAAAAAGATAGGCAATAGTACAATATGAGAACAGAAAGCCAAAGTTCAAAATGGATGGAGTAAGTAATGCCTTTACAGTAATAACATTGAATGTTAATAGCCTGAACTCCACAATCAAAAAAAAAGTAGACTGATAGAATGGATCAAAAGATATGAGCCATCTATATGTTGTCTGCAAGAGACTTACCTCAGAAGTAAGGACACAACCAGCTTAAAAGTGAAAGGTTGATGTGAATATTTTCACTGTCCTGATTTTGTGATAATCAGGGTAGGCTAAACATTCACTATTTTAGAAACCATACATGTGTCTCCAGACCTGGTTTTTCTCCCTAGGTCTGGTTTTTGGAATGCTGGTTATAAACTGGTGATTTATTATATGACCATCCTGTATGGGAAAAGACTATAACTCTAGGTATCTTTGGTCAACCTTAAGAGATATAGCAGGGGGACAGATGTGGCTCAAATGGTTGGGCATCCGTCTCCCATATGGAGGGACCTGGATTTGATCCCTGGGGCCTCCCAGTAAAAATTTTAAAAAGACAGGAAGCGGATGTGGCTCAACTGGTTGGGCTCCCATTTACCATATGGGAGGCCCCGGGTTCAATTCCCAGGGCCTCCTGGTGAAGGGAAGTCGGCCCACATGACATGGTGAGCTGATGACCCATGCAGCGTGGTGAGCTGATGGCCCGCGTGGTGCGGTGAGCTGACAGCCCATGCAGCGTGGTGAGCTAGTGCAGCAAGATGATGCAACAAAGGGAGACAAACAGACACAGAAAAATACACAGCAAATGGACACAGTGAGCACAGGCAGCAAGGAGGGGGATAAATAAATAAATAAAAATAATTAAAAAAGAGAAATGTGGGGGGGGGGTGGACCACCAGGCCCTGTGCATGGGTGTGCTGCCAGGCCCCATGTGTGGATGTGATGCCAGGCCCCATGATCAGGTGAGCCATCAGCCCTGTGGGCAGGTGAGCCATCAGGCCCCATGCATGGGTGCACCACCAGACCCCACGAGCAGTTCAGCCCTCCAGGCCCCATGCGCAGATGCACTGCCAGACCCTGTAAGCAGATGAGCCATCAGGCCCCAAGCATGGGTGACACACCAGGCACCATGAGCAGATGAGCCCCCCAGGTCCCATGAGAAGGTGTGCAGCCAGGCTCTGCACACGGGTAGCCACTAGGCCCTGCAAGCCATGCAGCAAGATGATGACATAACAGGAGAATGACACAAGGAAGAGCCAAGATGAGACATGCTGAAAAACCAGGAACTAAGGTGGTGCAGGCGGTAGGACACCTCTCTCCTACATCAGAGGTTCTGAGGATCGAATCCCAGTGAAGACAGGAGGAGAAGGATGAGAAGAGAGGGCAGGAGATGGACACAGAGAGTTGTCCAGTGAATGGACACAAGAACAGCAAAAATGGAGGGAGTAAAAATGGATAAAAGTAAATAATAAATAAATCCTTAAAAATGTATAAGGGAGTAAGATATGGACTATAGTTAGTAGTAATACTTTGGCGATGCTCTTTCATAATTTGTTAACAAATGTTTCACAACAATGCAAAGTATTTGTGGTGGAGTGATGTGTGGGAGCCCTGTATGATGTTATGCATGTTTGTTTTGTGGGTTCACAATGTTTACTGAATACTTATAGTTTGTGTATGTTCAAGTATGAATGATATACTTCAATAAGTTGTTTAAAAAAAGTGAAAGGTTGGAAAAAGATATTCCATGTAAATAGTAACCAAAAAGAGTTGGAGTAGTGATACTAATATTGGACAAAAGAGAGTTTGAATGTAAAATTGTTATCAGGGAGGAAGGTCATTATATATTAATAAAAGGGGCAATTCAACAAGAAGAAATAATTATACTAAGCATTTATGCACCTAACATCAGTGTCACAAGACACATGATGCACACACAGGCAAAACCGAAGGGAGAAATAGATGTCTCTACAAAAATAATTGGAGACTTCAATACCCCAGTCTCAGTATTGGATAGAACATCTGGACAGAGGATAAATAAAGAAACAGAAAGCTTGAATAATATGATAAATGAATTAGACCTAACAGACATCTATAGAGCATTGCACCCCAAAAGAGCAGAATGTGCATTCTTTTCAAGTGCTCATAGATCCTTCTCAAAGATAGACCATACTTTGCATCACAAAAAAGTCCCAATAAATATAAAAAGATTGAAATAATACAAAACACTTTATCTGATCATAATGGAATGAAGCTAAAAAGCAATAATGGATGGAAAAGGGAAAACACATAAATATATGGATATTAAAAAACACACTTAAATACTCAGTGGGTCAAAGAATAAATTGCAAGAGAATTCAGAAAATATCTTGAAATGAAAGAAAATGAGAACACATCATATCAAAATCTATTGGACATCACAAAGGCAGTGCTGAGAGGGAAATTTATAGCCCTTCATGCTTATATTTTAAAAAGAGAAAGAGCTAAAATTGGTGATCTAACTGCACACCTAGATGAACTAGAAAAAGAGCAGCAAACAAATCCCAAACCAAGCTGAAGGAAAGAAATAGTAAAGATCAGAGCAGAAATAAATGAAATCATGAAAAGAAAAAAAAAAACAATAGAGAGAATCAAGTGCTCCAAAAGTTGGGTCTTTGATAAGAACAACTAAATTGACAAACCCTTAGCTAGAATGACAAAGAAAAAAGAGAGAAGACACAAATAAATAAAATCAGAAACAAGAGGGCAGACATTACCACTGACCCTGCAGGAATATGAGAGATCATAAGAGGATACTATGAAAAACTGTATCCCAAAAAACTAGAAAATATAGATGAGATGGACAAATTCCTAGAAACACAAACCACCTATGCTGACTTTAGAAAAATAGAAGATCTCAATAAACCAATCACAAGTGAAGAGATTAAAAGAATCATCAAAAGCTTCCCAAAGATGAAAATTCCCAGACCAAATGGCTTCACAAGTGAATTCTACCAAGCACTCAAATGTGAACTATTACAAATCTTGCTCAAGCTCTTCCAAAAAATTGAATAGGAAAGAATGCTACCAAACTCATTCTATGAAGCTAACATCACCTTAATACCAAAACCAGATATACTATGAAAAAAGAAAATCACAGACTAATACCTCTAATGAATATAGATGCAAAAATCCTCAATAAAATACTTGCAAACAGAATCCAAAAGCACATTAAAAGAATTATACACCACAGTCAAGTGGGTTTTATTCCAGGTATGCAAGGGTGGTTCAACAAAAGAAAATCAGTTAGTGTAATAAACCACAATGATAAGCTGAAGAAGAAAAATCACATGATCCTCTCAATTGATGCAGAAAAGGCATTTGACAAAACACAGCACCCTTTCTTGGTAAAAACACGTCAAAAGATAGAAATAAAAGGATGCTTTCTCAATATGGCAAAGTGCATATATGAAAAAACTACAGCTAGCATTGTACTCAATGGTGAAAGATTGAAAGCTTTCCAGTTGAGATCAGGAAAAAGACAAGGATGCCCACTGGCCCATTATTATTCAAAATTGTGCTAGAAGTTCTAGCTAAAGCAATTAGGCTAGACAAAGAAATAAAATGCACCCAAATAGGAAAGGAAGAAGTAAAACTTTTACTATTTGCTGATGACATGATTTCTAGAAAATCTAGAAAAATCCACAAGAAAGCTAGT
>JAQZBX010028599.1:0-13692 GCA_029593785.1 Cabassous unicinctus
TCATCTTATTGATCACCCAGGATAAAACCTGTAAGTCTTCACATATCTACTATTGGAATGATTTCTCAAATCTAGAGAAACCAATTCTTCTTTAGTTCTTTTTTTATTTTTATTTTTTAAGATTCTTAGATTATATAAATGTTACATAAAAAATATAGGGGATTCCCATATGACCCACTCCTTACCCTGCCCACATTTTCCCACATTAACAACATCCTTCATCAGTGGTACATTTGTTACGATTGATGAAAACATTTTAGAGCATTGCCCACTAAGTGTGAATTATAGTTTCTATTATAGTTTGCACTCTCTCCCACACATTTTTGTAAGTTATGACAAGATATATAATAGCCTCTATCTGTCATTGTGATGTCATTCAGGACAACTCCCAAATCCCGAAAATGGCCCAAATGACACCCATTTTCCCCTTTTACTCCCCTCAGAACCTCCAGTGGCCACTGCCTCCAAATCAATGATAAAAGTTCTTAAAAATATCCGTTTCTCTCTTATTTCTACCATTGACATAATGAAGAGCTCATTTTTTCATGAAGTGTTATCAGAAGGCATGATAATCAGTGGACAATTTGAAAAGATCGTTTTAGTCTTTCCATCTATATATTGAAGTACTTAAAAGCAAGGAGTCTGTACTTAGAAAATTTAGTTTTGCATGCTGGTATCACTCATATGAGATATGTAGTTTTGAACAAATCACTTAAATTGTATATGCTTTTTGTCCTCATCTGAGATCTGTTTATGGTAGGTAATAATTGACTCACCTCGTGGATTTGTTGTGAAAATATAATCATTAGTATACATGAATAATAATATATTGTCCAGTAATTGTTATGCAGCATAGTAGAATTGCTAACTCTTGCTACTAACTGTTACTCATTTCTTGACTCACCATTTTCTAATTATATATCAGTAAACTATTTTGCCCTGGGCATACAATTTTGTGGAGAGACAAAATCCTGCCTTTAAGCCATTGCAATTTCAATGTAGTGTTAGATAAAGATAGTAATCAAATTTTCATAACAGTAATTATTAAATGATGACTGTTTTATGTGTTTACACAGTGTGTTCTAATGTGAGCAATGAAAGTCAAAAAACTCATCCTTAATGGAAAGATAATAGAGTTCAGGGATGAAGAGTGAAAAGATTTAACTTCAGAGTTAAATATATTGATTTATCATAGTGACCTGATAAGTAGAAAATCATGGACATGATTAAATTTCAAAGTTTTTTTTTGCTACTTTACTAGGAGAAAAACTGCATTTTAATGCAGAGTAACTTGATATCATTTTGTCTAATTTGTGGACTGAATTATTGATCAGATATTGAAAGGCTTCAGTGAAAATATCCTTATTCCTATCGCTAAGCTTTTATTTTCCATACAAAAATTATTTTAGTTAATTTGAAGAAGCAGCTAAACTGATAATCCAGGGTAAAACTATGACTAAATCTTTGCTGTGATCATTTGAAAACCTGACTTGCATACAAGGAGAATTGAACTGATCCAGGAGTGCTGCAAACATTTTAATTTTTATAAGAGGTAGATATAGAAACAATTTTGAAGTGCTTTATTCTTTACTACAAAAAAAAAAAAAAAAATACCTCAAACGATAATAAGGAAAATAAATTTGAGATGTTGTGGTTTCAGCTAGCTGGATTTCTTTATAAGACAAAATAATTTCCACATACTCAGTATTTTGTTTCTTAAAATGTTTTTTCAGAGGGGACTTTTGAGTATAGATTTAATCCTCACTCTGCTGCCAAAAATGTATTTGTTCCAATAGATAAGAGTTCTCATTGCATAACTGATTAGAAAATGATGTACTGAAAATTATTGGATTAAATCTCAAATTCAGTCTTAAGAATTAACTTTTGATTACCTTGTATTCATGGGATTTTAATGGTGGAAAATCATCCTTGCTGGGGAAGAAAGTGAATATTATTGAAATAAAAGTAAATTTACACTAATAATATCCATTTAAATAAATAAATCTTACTACAAAAATAAACAAAGCAGAATTAGTAAAGCTGAAGCAGGTTTGTACTGAGGTAATGGGAGGTCATTTCTCTGGGTTTTGCTCATTGGGTGCAAACTTTAAGGAATAATGATAAATGAAAGTTCATCTCAAAAGAGAGAGGTTGGATACAGAGATAGCAAATGAACAAATATCTTCCTCAAAGGTACTCTCAAAGATAGACTAGCTAGCTTTTTAGATCTTGGTCCATCTGTAAATAACATCCAGTTGAAAGTTATTCTTTAAATTTTATTTTGTTTTTTCCTGAGCCTTAATTATACACTCAATAAATATTATCATATCATTGTGAGATAATTTTGGGAGAGTCAGGATGGATCTAATAAATTTATCTAATTGATGAGTAGGAAGAAAATAATGGGACAAATATCTGTCCCATTATTATCACAACAGTGTGAATGAGCCAAAGAGTGCAAAAGGTAGTTCCAGAGGGCTGGACAGATCTGAGAGTTTAAGGGAAGATGGAGCAATTGAAGTAACATTAGGGAGTCCTTCACAGAGTTTACAGAATGGGAATTCACTCCATAATGAGTGCTGAGCATTTACTAAGACCAGGTGAGGTTATATCAAGCCATCATCTTCAGAGGAAGTTTGTAATTATAGTAAGTAAAAATCAAATTACACAAAAACTAACAATATCAATATAATTTAATCAATGAAGTTTTATTAAGAATCAGTTTGAACATAATCATAAGTATATAGATAGCTCAAATTATCTATAAATGTTAAATGTTTCATTGGAGGATAGATAAATGCTTTATTTAGAAATAATCTAAGATATGCAAAGACTACTAACTAAAAATACGACATTTTTTTCCATTTTATTTTGGAGAAGTTTTAGATTTATATTTACAGAAAATTTACATCTAAAGTACAGAAAATTTCCATATAACTCCCTACAACCCCCCACACACACAAAGTTTCTCCTATTATTGACATCTAGGATTAGTGTGGTTCATTCATTACTGTTGATGAACCAATATTGAAGCATTGCTACTAACCAAGTCTATAGTTTACAATATGGTTTACACTTAGTCTACAGATACATAGACCTGACAAGTGCTTAATGTCGTGTGTTTGTCGTTGCAGTATTATAGAGAAGAATATCACTACCCCTAATATACCTTGTTCCACTCATTCTTCTCCTGCTCCCTTCTGACTGTCTGGTATCCAGTAACTTTTTATCAGTGTTACAAGTTCTTCTCCTCCATCAACACAAGATAAATGTCAATAACAACTAATATACTTGGTCTACAGCCACACACTCACACCCACAATTATTCTATGAATGTGTCCATATTGTCATTGGTATTTATTCTCAAAAAATTGAGGCCCACTGATCATCCTGGGGATGCCCTGCTACTTTCTCAAATAAAATGTCATAACTATTTAATGGAAAAGATCAATCTGCCATTTTAAATATTTATTTTCCAGATCATTTCTGATTAAATTTCTATATCCTGTTCTTATATGAAATTATCTTAAATTTTACAAGAACAATGGAATATTGGGATTTTTAAATCCAAATATGTTATAGCAGGAAGCACGTATCTGTGTATTAGATTTATATTTAATGTATACATAAAGTGCATTTCATTAATGTTATAATTGTGAAAAATGAGAAAACATTTTCACATCACAAAATTGCATTAAATACAAGGAAGAAGCAGTTATTAAAATTATGTAATTTAAAATGTTTCCAGGTGTCTACAAATTGGGATAACTTAGACTCACAATTTACCTTGTCCCCCAGGAAAGCCTTCATGCTCAGTAATTTGTACTCTTTACTAACAATGATGTTTTTCTGTTACTTCTTCAGGAACAATGATGAACAGGGCAGCAGAAAGTATTCTGGAGGTAGATAAAACACTTTTTCCAAAGAAAAGCAGTGAAATGCATGTTTTTTCAGATTTCTTTCTTGAAATTATCAATAAATTTTCCACTGTGACCTTTGCAGCTTGTTGTACCATTATTATTTTTGTTCAAATTTTAAATTAATTGCAATTTTTGGTCTTACTCTCGTCATATGCTCATTACCAAAGTAATGGATTTTTTTTTTGGTATTTGGCTACTTTTAATGGCTTCATTTTATATATATATATGTATATATATGTATATATATACATATATATATATTTATATTTTAAAAGATGCTTAGATTACATAAATGTTACAAAAAATTACAGGGATTCCCATGTTCCCACCTCGCACACTTCCCATAGCACCCCAAATAAACAACTTTCATTAGTGTGGCACATCACCTGCAATGGATATACACATCCTGGGACTCTGTCACTAAGCATGGACCATAGTTCACATTGTAGACCACACTTTCTCCCACACAGTTCTGCATGGTATATGCTGATGTAAAATGGCCTATATCTGTCGTTGTAATGTCACTCAGGATAATTCCCAAGTACTGAAAAAGCCCCTTTATTACAACTGCTTTTCTCTTCCCTTCCCCGAAAGCATGTAGTGGCCATTGGCTCCACCTCACTGTAATAATTTCTTCCATGGCTTGAATCACAATATGTCTACAACAGAAAACCATTAAGTCCACTCTAGTCCATAGCTCTGCCCCCAATCCTGAGGAGTCTGTGATGGTGATGACCACTCAACCTACATGTGAGAGTGGGCTTATATCCCATGGATACAGTGGATGTGATTTTCCTGCCTGCAGCTTCAGGCTCTCTCCATTCCCTGGGATAGCCCTTTTCCATCATTGTCTCCTCACCAGGTGACTTGGGTGAGTCCATGAGCTGTAGAGTAGGAGTTGCAGCTCCACCAAGATTCCAGGCAAAGCTGGCACATGGGCAGGCCAGAGGCTCCAGTCTCTGAAAGTACACTACAAACTCCAGCATCACATATATGTTTGAAGAGAAAGGACTGATGGACCATGTGTGGCGACTATTTATTTGAGTCCAACTCCGTCACTCTCAGGAGCCCAGATTCCAAAGTAGAGCCCACTGATAAGGCATCAGTCTCTGGGGCTATTGCCCCTTATATAGGACCTGGGTGTCTCCAGATCCCTCAGGAGACCCTCTGTGTGGGGTAATATCCACTTTGGTGTTCTATGAGATCCTACTGAGGTGTGCATAAGCGTTACCTCTGGGATGACCTCCTGACTCCGACTGAAGTCTCTTAGCCACATTCACTCATTTGTGTTTACCTTTTCCCCCTTTTATTCAAGGTCTTTTTCCAGTCGTGTTGCCAGTTGGCACTTGGTATTAATCCCTCATTGCCAGGGAGGTTCATCCCCGAGAGTCACGTCCCACACTGGGGGGAAGGTAAAGCATTCATATGCTGAGTTTGGCTTAGAGAGAGGCAACATTTGAGCAACAAGGAGGCTCTCAGGTAGCAACCCTTAGGCACACAAGAACAGTAGGCTAAATTTCAATTAGAAGAGCAAAGACTCATAAGGCTAGTCATCAATAACAAGAACCCGTGAGTGGACCATCCTCTTTGGCTAGACACTGCCCTTGCACTCAGGGTACTGTTGCTGCTCCCTTGGAGAATGTGGCAGAGCTCTGCCGGCTGGGAATTCAGTATTCCCTCATTTATTGAATGATTATCTACCCACTGTGACCATGCCCCATTCCTTGATCATTTGAACAATTTTATATATCTTTCATGTATATTCGAATGAACTTCCTCCCATGAATTCTCCATCCGAGACACCCCCCAAAAATGATCCTCTGCAATCCCTATTGTAACCCTTTGGGAATCTAAACCTTGCTTGAAGATGTAGCCCATATAATAACCAAATACAATTAATAGGAAAATGAAATAATAATGATAAAATTAAATGCAAGAGATAAAATACATGGAAACTCAGAAAAAAAAACACTAAAATTTAAATATAACTAACAGATTGGGGCATTCAAAAAATTGAAAGAAACTTCTTTTTTCTTTTATCACTGCATTATTGGATGTCCAGTGTGTACCGTGACACCTTCCCCCTCTCATTCCCCAGTGTCTCCCAAATTTTCATTTAATTTTCAAAGAACTTTTAGGTCAGAGCAAAGTCACTCACAGAATACTAGAGACTCTCATATACCCAAACTCCTTCCCCTTTCCACACCCCATATTAAAACCTTTTTTTTGTGTGGATGGTAACATGTTTATAACTGTTATACAGAGGGTGAAATATAGCTACTAAACATTGTCAATGGTTTAAAGTATAATTTTCAATTTAGATGGTACAGTTTAATAATTTTTGATGATATTTACCATGTCCTGTGTACATTACAGTAAGGTAATAAAAAACATTTCCCATGACTAGTAAATGCCCCATTTGATCTTTTCTGTTCCTTCCTCCACATCCCCATGGGGCATATGACACTCTGCTGTCTTGACTTTTTGGATGACAAGATTCATAGTTACATGCCCTGGGTATTCTAACCTGCCTTTCCTAATCTACCCACCAGTCAACCCTGCACCACTGAACCCAGTAACATCACTACCCACCTGTCCTATCCTTCAATATGCAACTATACTCTATCCATTTACCATAGATTACGTCCATATGGGTGATGACTCAAAACCTACTCTTCTGTTTCTCTCCCTTTTTATCCTATCTTTAGGACAATGGTTCTAGGAGACTGCTCACTTTCCTCAATTCAAACCAGTGAGGTCATATACTGTTCATCCTTCAATGCCTGACTTGCTTCACTCAACATAAGGTCTTCAAGATTCATCCATTTTATTCCGTGTGTTAGCACTTTATTCCTTCTTACACCTGAGTAATATTCCATTGTATGTATGTACCACATTTTTTTTATCCACTCATCTGTTGATGGGCACCGGGGCTGATTCCAACTTTCGGCATTGTGAACAATGCCGCTATGAACATTAGTGTGCATATATCTCTTCGTGTCTTTGCTTTCAATTCCTCTGGGTATATACCCAGCAGTGGAATCACTGGATCATACGGAAGATCTATTGTTAGTTTTCTGAGGAACTGGCAAACTGTCCTCCACAGTGTCTGGACCATTCCACAACCCCACCAGCAGTGGATGAGGGTTCTCATTCCTCCACATTCTCTCTAACACTTATAGTCTGCTGTTTTTTAATAACTGCCATTATGATGGGTGTAAGATGGAATCTCATTGTTGTTTTGATTTACATTTCCCTAATAGCTAGCAATGTCGAGCATTTTTTCACATGCTTTTTAGCCATTTGTATTTCTTCCTTGGAGAAGTTCCTTTTTAGGTCACTTGCCCATTTTTTAAATTGGTTGTTTGTCTTTTTTATTTTCAAGGTGAAGAATTTCTTTATATATGCAGGATATTAGGTTCATACCAGATATATGGTTTCCAAATATTTTCTCCTGTTGGGTAGGCTGCCATTTTATTTTCTTAATAACATCATTTGAGGTGCAGAAGTTTTTAATTTTGAGGAGATCCATTTACCTATTTTTTCTTGCTGCTGGTGCTTTGGCTGTGAAGTTCATGGAACCATTTCCTATTACAATGTCCTGTAGATGCTTCCCTACATTATCTTACAAGATCTTTATGGTTTTGGCTCTTATATTTAGATCTTTGATTCAACTTGAGTTGACTTTTGTATAAGGTGTGAGATGGTATTCTTCTCTCATTCTTTTGGATATGGATATCCAGTTCTCCAAGCACCACTTGTTAAAGAGGCCATTCTCTCCCAACTGAGTTGGCTTGGTGGCCTTTTTGAATATCAGATGACTGTATGTGCGAGGATCTATATCAGAACTCTCAGTTCGTTCCATTGGTCAGTAGGTCTATCCTTGTGACAATACCATGCAGTTTTGATCACTGTAGCTTTGTAGTATGTTTTAAATTCAGGTAATGTGATACCTCCAACTTCTTTTTTATTTTTCCATATGTCTTTGGCAATACGTGGCCTCTTACCTTTCCAAATATACTTTGTAATTTTTCCAGTTCCTTAACAAATACAGTGTTGATTTTTATTGGAATTGCATTAAATCTATAGATTAGTTTGGGTAGGATAGACATCTTGATGATGTTTAGTTTTCCAATCTATGAACAGGGAATATTCTTCCATTTATTTAAGTCTTCTTTGATTTCCTTAACACTGTTGTGCAGTTTTCGGTATATAAGTCCTTTACATCTTCAGTTAAATTTATTCCTAGGAATTTGATTATTTTAGTTACTCTTGTAAATGTAATTTTTTTCTTGATTTCCTCCTCAGGTTGTTCGTTATTGGTGTACAGAAATGCTACTGATTTTTGAGCATTGATCTTATAGCCTGCGCCATTGCTTAACTCCTTTATAAGTTCTAGAAACTTTGTCGTAGATTTCTCAGGGCTTTCTATGTATAGGATGATGTCATCTGCAAATAATGAAATTTTTACTTTTTCTTTTCCAATATGGATGCCTTTTATGTCCTTTTCTTGATTCTGTGCTTGAACAAGTACTTCTAAGACAATGTTAAATAAGAGTGGTGATAATGGGCATCCTTGTCTTGTTCCCGATTTCAGAGGGAAGAGTTTTAGGATTTCACCATTGAAGATGATGTTACTTTGGGTTTTTCATATATACCCTTTATCATATTCAGAAAGTTTCCTTCTATTCCTATCTTTTGCAGTGTTTTTTTCAGGAAAGACTGCTGTATTTTGTCGAATGCTTTTTCTGCATCTATATAGATGATCAAGGGATTTTTTTCTTCCAATCTGTTTATGTGTTGTATTACCTTGCTTCATTTTCTTATATTGAAACATCCTTGCATACCTGGGATGAAACCCACTTGATCATGGTGTATAATCCTTTTGATATGCTTTTGAATGCAATTATCAAGTATTTTGTTGAGGATTTTAGCATCTGGGCTCATTAGAGAAATTGGTCTGTAATTTTTCCTTTCTTGTGGTATCTTTGATTGGTTTTGGTATTAGGGTAATGTTTGCATCGTAGAATGGGTTAGGCCTAATTCCTTCTACTTCTATTTTTTGGAAGAGCTTAAGCAGAATTGGTGTTAGCTCTTTCTGGAATGTTTGGTAGAATTCTGCTGTGAAGCCATCTGGTCCTGGGCTCTTCTTTGTTGGCAGATTTTTGATGAGTAAGTCTATCTCTTTACTTGTAATTGGACTGTTGAGTACAACAATGGCTTCTTTCATCAATGTAGGCTGTTTGTGAGTTTCTGGAAACTTGTCCATTTCTTCTAAATTATCATTCTTGCTGGCATATAATTTTTCAAAATATCCACGTATGATACTCTTTATTTCTGTGGGGTCAGTAGTGATATACCATTGCTCATTCCTTATTTTTTATATTTGCATCTGTCTCTCATTTTCTTTGTTAGTCTGGCTAAGGGTTTGTCAATTTTATTGATCTTCTCAATGAACAAGCTTTTGGGTTTGTTTTTTTTTTCTAGTGCTTTCTTATTCTCTATTTCATTTAGTTTTGCTCTAATCTTTGCTTTTTCCTTCTTTCTATTTCATGTAGGTTCACTTTGTTGTTGTTTTTCCAATTCCTCTAAGTGTGCGGTTAGGTCTTCAATTAGCTCTTTCTTCTTTTTTAATATGTGTAATTTTGGCTATGAACTTTCCTCTCAGGGCAGCTTTCACTGCATCCCAGAGGTTTTGATATGTTGTGTTGTTGTTTTCATTAGTTTCAAGGTACTTACTCTTTTCCTTTGAGATTTCCTCCTTGACCCACTGTTTGTCTAAGAGTGTGTTGTTTAGCTTCCATATCTTTGTGACTAATCTGTTTCTCTGGCCCTTAGTGATTTCCATCTTCATTCAATTGTGGTCAGAGAAATTACTTTGTATAAGCTCAGTCTTTCTGTATTCATTGAGAGTTGTTCTGTGCATTAACATGTGGTCTATTTTGGAGTATGATCCAAGTGCACTCGAGAAGAATGTAAATCCTGCTGCATATGGTTTCAGTGTTTTTATATGTCTATTAAGTCCATGTCTTCTAATGTATTGTTGAGAGCCTTTGTTTCTTTATTGAATCTCTGACTAGATGTTCTTTCTAATGATGATAATGGTGTATTAAAGCCCCCCACTATAATTGTAGAGGCATTTATTTCTCCACTTAGTTTTTCCAGATTTTGCCTCATGTATTTTGAAGCCCTCCGATTAGGTGCATAAATGTTTATGATTGTTCTCTCTTCTTTAGAGATTACCTCTTTTACTAATATAAAGTGTTCATCTTTGTATCTTACAATAGTTTTGCATTTAAAGTCTATTTTGTCTTATATTAGGATCGCTACTCCTGCCCTTTTTTTTGGCTACTGTTAGTTTGTACGATTGTTTTACAGCCATTCACTGTCAGGCTCCTTGAATCCCTGAGTCGAATGTAGGTTTCTTGTAGACAGCATATAGATGGATCTTATTTTCTTATCCATTCTGCCAATCTGTGTCTCTTGAGAGGTGTATTTAATCCATTAACATTCAGTGTTATTACTCACAACAAATTTCTTACTTCAGTCATATTTTCTTTGGGTTAATGTATGTCATATGTTGTTTTGTTTCTGTTAATGTCTTTTTAGTTGTTTTTAAACTCTCCTCCAACTCTCTGCCCCTTGGTTTTTCCTTTAAACTTGTAGAACTTCCTTTAGTATTTCTTGAAGTGCAGGTTTCTTATTGATATACTCTCTTAATTTCTGTTTATCTGTGAATATTGTGAACTCTCCATCATTTTTGAATGCCAGTTTTGCAGGATAGAGACTTCATGATTGGAAGTTTTTTCTTTTAGTACTTTGACTATGTCATTCCATTGTCATCTTGCCTCTATAGTTTCAGATGAGAAATCAGCATTTAATCTTGTTGGTGCTTCCCTTGTATATGATGATTCTTTTTTCCCTTGCTGCCTTGAGTATTTTCTCTTTTTCTTAAGCATTGAGTGTTTTGACAAGTACATGTCTTGGAGTTGACCTTTTGGGATTTATAAAGTTTCTGGTGTGCTGTACTTCCTGGGTCTGTGCATCCATGTCTCTCAATAGGTTTGGGAAGTTTCCAGCCATTATTTCCTTCAACACTCCTTCTGTTCACTTTCCCTTCTCTTCTCCTTCTAGGATGCCCATAATGTGTATATTTGTGTATATTATGTTGTCAGTTAAATCTCAGAGCCTGCTGGATTTTTTCTATTTTTTTGTCTATCTGTTCTACAATCTGTTTGATTTCAGATGTATTGCCTTCCACATCACTAATTCTTTCTTCTGCCTGTTGAAATCTGCTATTTTGTGAATCTAGCATCTTTTTGATTTCTTGAATTGTGCCATTGATCATCATCATATCCATTATCGTTTTGCATATGTTTACAATTTTTTCAGTATGTTCTCCCAGTTTCTTCTTTATATCCTTAATCTCTCCCTTCACTTCATTAAGTTGGTCCATCATATTTGTTTGGAAAGCTTTGATTAGTTGTTCGTTGTTCTGCATCTCTTCCTGGTTTTTAGTTTGTTCATTGGACTGGTCCATGCCTTCCTGTTTCTCAGTGTGGTTTGCAATTTTTTGTTGCCCTCCAGTAATGGTTTCTTCTTGATAAGTTTATGCAGTTGATTAGCTTCTCTCTCTGCTGTAGAGTTTTATTTAGCTGGTGGTTCTGTGAGTGTGTTAAGTTTTCTCTTTGACACTTTTTCTTCTTATTTTATTTCCTTGTTTCTTTCCATGTTACCTTGAAGGCAAAAGATTAAGACCAGAGGAATCCAAAGATGTGAGAAAGGAAGAATGATAATAGTAATATTGATAAAAATTAGAAGAGGGGCCAACTAAGACTTATTGAAATGAATATTTAACTCATATAGGCAGTGTAGATTAATAGGAAGAAAATTATAGTACCTACAATGGACTTGAAACCAAATAGAGGAATATATATATAATGATTTAGAAGGCTAGAATAATGAGGAGGGAGAGAAAGAGTAAAGAAAGGGCTGAAAGGAAAAATTTAGTATTAATAAAGAAAAGAAGAAAACAAAATAGATACACTAGAAATTGACACCCTTAAGTTGTGGGCTAGTTAAAAAATGTGGTATATAAGAACCACAACAGAAACAGAAGGCAGAAAAATGAAGGAAGGATAAGAGATAGCTTGGCATTCAAAATCAATATAGACAGAGAATGGGAAATCACTGAAGAAAAAGCACAGCAAAGAAGAGACAAGCTAGCAAGCCCCCCCAAAAAAGAAAAAAAAATGAAAGAAAAAAGAAAGGGGGCAGGAAAGAGGAAAGAAAAGCAAGAGACAACAAATAAACAGAGAAAAACCAAACAACCACAGAAGCACGCAGTCAAACAAAGCTAAGGAGGAACAGTGTTCCTTCTAGGGTCCTTGTGGAACCTCTCAGCCTGCTTGTGTTTGTCAATCAAATCCCCTGCAGGGTTCTATCTGCAGATTTTGAGGCAGATTTTAGGTATTAAACTAAATTAAAAAGAAGAATTCATTTTTCATTTTTTAAAGTGCCTGTCTTTTTTTTTTTTTGTCAAAATACGGGACCCAAAATAAGTCCTCTCCTAGACCACCCCCTGCACCAAGGGGACCCTAACTAGGCTTGTGGAAACCAATCAAGCACTTTCCACTTCTTGGCCTCCCTAGGGCAGCTGAAGCTCTGATGCTTGTCAGTGCAGAATGATAGAATTGACTGACTCTGCCTCCTCTGGAGCCAATCCTCAGTGGAGATTGCTGGATAAATCAGGCTTCCTCGGTAGATTTGCCTCTCCCCTCAGCCTGGCATTGCTTCAAGCCAGCTTATCTTCTCCCCAAAGCTATGAGGGCATCCAGGCAGCTAACTCCACAGAAGGGAAACCCCTCTCCACCTTCTGTCAGAACCCTCCCTCTCTAGGAGAATGCTCCCTCTCACCAGCTTGGCGGGGTTTGGGGCTTATCCCTAGCCAGCTAGTTAAATCAACTTCCTCAGCAGATTTACCCCTCCCCTGTGCATGGTGTTGATTCAATCCAGCTATTTTGTTCGCCCAAGCTGCAAGGTGTTCCTGGCAGCCAAATCCACAAAAAGGAAAGCCCTCTCACCCTTTCGCAAGAACCCTCCCACTCTCAGAGAATGCTTCCTCTCACCGGTCCCTCTCACCAAGTTGCTGGGCGGGAGTCACAGCTCAAACCAGCCTTTTTCCCTGAAGGTGAGGCTCAGCCATCTGTGTTAACCACCACAGGCAGGCTTAAACACAGGAATCTCTACCGATCAGTCCATGCCGTCAATTGGCCTGCAGATAGATATCCCAAGCTTCTCGCTCCATGTGCCCACAGCACAGATGCCTGGGAAGCACCCTGTCCACAATCCGCCATCCTCAGAGAGCTAGTCAGTGAGTGCCCTCCTAAACTGACGCCATCTTGCCTCCCAATTGGATGGATTTTTGAGACTTGTTTTGTCAAAAGAAAACACAACCATTTTGTTAATATATTGTAGTTGATTATGTTTTCTCCAAAATGATGATGGAAATAAGTATCAGCCAATGATCACTATTAAAATTGTTTATAAAAGTTATTACTGAAAGAATTAAATCATGAAATTTGCCACAAGTTGCATTTGATTTCTAATATTACTCCCTATGCCATCAACTGTTTCTTATTCAGTGGAGTGTGAAGGAAAAAATTCATGGCAAAAAAAAAAAAAATGTTAAATAGGCTCCTGCATATGAACAGAAAGCCTTCCTGATTGAACACAGTTGAGTCCATCATCCATATTTAAAAGCAAGATTTCT
>JAQZBX010028599.1:13792-27834 GCA_029593785.1 Cabassous unicinctus
TCAGAGAATTTTAGCGTAAAATATACATAATTGAGCTAAATTCTAATTTCTGTATAAATTCAGACAACTTATGTTGTTTCAAGAAAACACATACAAGAAATCTTATAAAAATTTTTAATTTAATTTCAGTGAGTGTGTTTTCAATAAATCATATAAGTTTTGTATTAATGTATTTTTGGGATCACAGAAAACACATTTCTTTAAAACAATTTTTTCATTCCATTTTTCTCTACCACAACCTTTTTTCCCTTGTATTTCTCTGTTTCTTAAAATAATCCTTGGATTACATACAAAAATATTTACTTAAGAGTGACAGGGCAAAAAAACAATTAGGAAGATAAGAAGAAGCATAGTGAAAGGAAATAAAATTATGCAAGCAAATTTTGAGAAATGTATCACTAGTCTACTTAAGGAAGCCACTACATATTGCATTTTGATTAACATGCACTGGAGAAATTTCAGCAAGATTACAACTCTACCATCACTTCACTGCCATAGCTGAGAAAAGACAACTGTGGAAGACTGAGATTCTCTAAAACCCTGTATTAAAATGATCGAGTTTGAATTTATTGAAAGTGTGTTCCAGGTAGAGGGCATGTGTTGGGGCAGCTGCAAGACCAAAGAAAGCACTCAACACTGATGAGCTTTATTGGGACTTACAAACAGAAGACGGTCTCTGAAGGTGGAAACTCAGAGAAGGAAAGTAGTGCTCCGCACAGAGGCGGGAAAATGAGGGGCAATATAAAAGGATCAGAACAAAAACATTTCATTACAGAGTTTCTGCTTGGGTCACATGAAACATACAAATGGGATCTGCAGATGTTATTTGCAGGAAGGAAGTGTACAGCCTGGAGACAATTGCAGTTTATGATACCACTTGTATGTTATTTTTTTGGGGGGGGTAGGGTCATTAATTTTTAACTTGTATCTGTGTCACACAGGTGGTTACATTCTGTGGATTTTGTTTCATTTAAGGAGGAAGAGCCTAGGTTTTGGGCTCTCACACAGTGTAAGCTTGGAAAAGTAACTTCATCTTTCCATCATAAATAAAAAACTACAATGAACTAAATCTTAAGGCATGTCATGTTCCAATTCATGAACGTGGTGTCATGGTGAAGTGCTTATTTCTTAGATGCATTTAAATATTACTGTTAAATTAAATTTTTGATTTATGTAAAAGATGCATAAAGTTTAAATATCACATCCACATATTATTTATCTAAAATAAGTCAATAAGAATTTATGAAATCAATTTTTATCAAATATTGATAAATGGGTAGGTTCTAAGCCAGAAGCTAAGTAGTTCTTAATATAAATGTGTGTGTTTCTGTGTGTGTATTTGTTATATCACAGTAAAAATGATATTAAATATCACCTCATTAAAAATGAATTCTGGAAATACCACTATGTTTTAAGTGACCAAAATGATTCATCTTTGTCACCACATTTTAGTTATGTACATGTGAATGAAATGAGAGTATGTTTTACTTAAATTCTCTTGATATTCTTGACAGTACAATTTTGTGACTATTCTTGTTCACTTATCTTCTCTGTAGAGCAATAATTTGGTTTGCAAATTAAGACTTTTTTTTTTTTTTAGCAAATCATATCACTTCACAGAAATTCTCAACATCAATATAAGGAAATGAATGGTACCATTCATTCATCCAGAATGATCTGCAAAGTGATTTTCCTGTAAACTAATATTTCAGGACTATTTAACTGGTTGTGTATATGTATAGCTAATTTCACTTTAAGAGGAGATAGATCTTGAATATTTAAAAAATGATCAATCTGAAAGACTGAAAAACATTTCCTCAATTCTTATAAAAAATGAAATCATAAAGTACCATAGGTCCATGAGAACAGTTTTACAAACATTAAATGGAAAAAAACATTTTATAATAGCAGTTACCACAGATTATTAAGTGGTTATTAGTGTTAGGAATTTTGTGGATATAAGTTTATATAATATACATTGCAATCTGCAAACTAAATAATTCAGTGTCCCTTTATACATGAGAAAATAAAGCAAGATAAACAATTTTACCAAAGTCACACAGTTGGTTGGCAGAGCCTGGATTAAAATTCAGATTTTTCTGACTCCACATGATAAGCCACTAAACCATATATACAATATCATTTTGTTATGCAAAATCCTGAAATCATTATCACCCAAAAAGAGTACAAACTATATCTTCCACCATTGAATTATTTTTATAAAACCAACAAGCTTAAAAGAAAATAAAATTTTAAAATAATGCAAAATAAAATGACTTCTAGATCAATTATCTAAATTGTAAATTCATATAATATTCATTTAAAATCCTCTGTCACAAAATAAAATTACAATTCCTAAATGACTTACACCAAATAGATGGCTGAACACTAATTTTCTCTCTCTTTAATAATTCCCTCTAATTTAAATGTGGTCCCATCTTTCTATTTCTGCTCTTCTATTATCTTCCATAAAGAAAATTAAAGCAGTTACCTGATATGCAGCTATATTGATCTATTTATGTAGAGAAATTCCTATTTTCCCAGCAATGTTCCATAGAAGTTGTACAATTCAATTTAAATATAACTCTGGGTAAACTAGAACACCCTACCTCAAAATTAAATATTAAAGCACATACTCTAGCTTGAGATGTAAGGTTATACTTTTGAAATATGGTGTTAAGTGATGAAAAACTATTCTTCTTATCTCTGGAATTGAACTGGTCATACAATTATAATACACTGTTAAAATTATGCATTTAGATAATTATGCCAATTTTTGTGTCTCTTCTTATAGTGCACAAAGGAATGTTCAAAGAGAAAACAATAACTCTCTTCTGTAACACAAATGCAACAAGTTGAGATTCCCCACCCCATCCCCCATAGCATACAACTGAAAATCTTTAACAGCAAACTACATGAAAAAGAAAAGATTACTGAAGGCAATTTGGCTCCTAAAAAAATGATCTTTCAGTGGAAAAACCATATGGCATCGACTAGGAAAAGTAATCTAATGGTTATTTTCTATACATAGTCCTAGTTCTGATATGTATTAGTTACATGACATTAGGTTTTTAACTTAAATTACATGAAATCCAGCTTTCCTGCTATTTGGGAATATAACTTCTTTAAATCCTTAAGAGTTTGATAAATATGTATGTAATCAAAAAATGTGAAATTACAACCTATGACATAGTTTATAATTGTTTAGTATAAATTACTATTCTTCTTATTTAAATTTTAAAGTATTATAATCCACAGTGGCCGAAAAGGTAGCTCACACCCATTGAGAATCTCAGAGAGAGGAGAAATATATGGATTAGAAGATATAGAAATATATGGATTTAAATAGGAGAGTTGGGTCAGTAGAGAAAGAATAATAGTCTATGTGATAGAATATTACAATATAAGAGGTCTGATAGAGTGAAAAGTAACATGATTTGAGTTTTATATAGTCCTTCCTTGTCTTGGTCATCTCATATGCTAATCTATAGACTAATATCTGGCTATATAAGTAAGAAATGCTTAGAAAGAATTTGAAAAAATAAATGGATGCCTGGTTACCACACCAAGAAAGTCTAACTTAGTGGGAGAGCAATGTCAAGATATCCATTTTCAAGTAAATGTTAACCTGTTGAAATGACCAGTCCCACAATCATAAAAGAGGCAGAATGCCTAGTTGACCTCAAGGGATTTTGGAGGCAACACGTTTTTCATTTGGGTGTGCTACTCTGACTACTTACTGCGTAACGAAAAAAGCTGCTAGTTTTGAGGTGGGCAAGATACAGATACATGGGATGTGGCCAGGAGTTTAGCTGGGTGGTCAGTGTTTGTAAGGAACATGATTGGAAATCTGAGATGGATATTAATTAGTCTTGGGGGGGGGTTGTGTGGATAGAACTTTCTGAACTGATGAAAATAATGACGATATTTGCCACCCATGTAAATGCTCAAGGGACAGTGTCTTTAGCAGAGGAGGATTCTATAATCAAGAAAACAGGATGGGCCAGTTCGGTGAACACCAGTCAGCCTTTTCTCACAGCCATTCTTGTCACTGTCCAAAGGGCTTAGCAAGAAAATAGCCATGAAGCAGGGATGAAGGTTATGCATGGGCTCAGCAACATGTGTTAACACTCATCAAGGCCAGCCTGGACAAAGTCCCTGCCGTTGTCCCATCTGCCAGCAGCAGAGACCAACATTTATTCCTGATATGTCATCATTCACCAAGGTGATCATCCTGCTACCTGGTGGCAGGTGGACTACATTGCATCACTTTCATCATGGAAGGGCAGCATTTTGTTCATACTGGAAAAGACTCATAGTCAGGATACTGATTTGTCTTCTCCTCACACAATGTTTCTACAAAACTACCATCTATGTGCCTATAGAATGCAATAACCACAATCATGGTATCCCACAAACATTGTTTTGCTTAAAGAAATCAGTTTGTAGCAAATGAAGTGTGGCAGCGTGTCCATGTTCATGTGATTAATTGACCTTACCATGTAATCGGTCATCCTAAAACAAATAGATTGATAGAACCATGAAACAGGCTATTGAAGATTAAATCACAATTTAACAGGGCAGCAATACTTTTTCAGCCCGGATGAATATTTTTCATGGTGCTGTATATGCTCTATATCAGTATGCGTTATATGATGTTGTTTCCCTCCCCCCTCCATAGCCAGGATTCATGGGCCCAGGATGAGAGGGCCAAAATGGAAGTGGCACCAATCACTATTACCAATGTGATCCACTAGCAATAATTTTGCTTCTTCTCCTATCGACCTTATGCTTTGCTGGCCTAGTGGTCTCCTCAGTGATTCCATTGAACTAGAACATAAGACTGCCAGCTGGCCATTTTTCTCTCCCATTTCTCTTAATCAAAAAGCATAAAGAGAGTTACTGTACTGCCAGGAGTACAGTACAAGGGGAAATTGGACTGCTAATAGAGGTAAGGAAGAGTATGTCTGGAATATAAGAGATCTCTTAAAGTGCCTCTTAGTATCACCATGCCCAGTGATTAAAGTGAATGGATTCATAATATTAAATTTATAGTATAAGAGTGACTATGCCTCAAAGACTTGAATTCACTTCTTGTTCCTGTTTAAAGGACTACTTAAAATTCACTTACACTTTTGATGTATGTACTTATATATATATATATGCATATTATCTTCAATAAACATTTACAAGGAAACAAAACCTTACTTTGTTGTCCCTTTTAAAAAACTTAAAAGCCCTTTGAATCAATTATCATCTTACTGAGTCTCCTATTAATAAAATAGAAAATGTATTTTGCCATGTATTTGTTTTATATCTGTATGAGAAGGTTTTACCATTTTGAAAATTACAGATCAGCATTTTGTCAGCTTTTCTTAATTTTCAAAAATTTCTTTCTCTTTTCAATTGATTTTTCTTCATATACGTCCTTTTCATTTTTTTTTTTTCTTTCCATAGCAATGTTTTCTATGGTGATTAATCACTCTCATACTTTACTGGTGATCCATGATCTGAACAAGGCTGGGAATCTGAGACATATCACCCTGAATGAGCCATCGACTTCAAACCCTCTTGATTCTACCATCCCTCCCCAACACCTGGATATCACCAGTTTGAGTATTTTATAATCATTGCCCCTAAAATGCTGGTCAACCCCTTGGTTAAGCAGAAAACAATCTCTAATTTATGATTGTACAGACTAACTGGGTGGATTCTTAGTTTTTTTTTCTAGCTATAAATGCCTATCAGTAACCCTGTGATGTTAAGGCAAATGTGCCAACTCGCCCGGTAATGGTGCCCAGTTGTTTGTTCAAGCAAGTGTTGGGCTAATTGTAAAACAAGGACATTTCATGGACTTTAATCCTCAGTGAGTTGATTATATAGATGTCTGATTACATCTAAAATCAACCAAAGATATTGCTGTCAGCAATGAGTGAAGTTTTATCCAGTCAGTTGAAATTCATAAAAGGGGAAGTGATTTCAGCATTCAGAGAGAGAATACCCAGCTTCACTACAGACAGTCAACATCTTCTTTTTAGAGGGCACCAGGGACTGAACCTGGGAACTTCCATGTGGGAGGGAGGCACCGAATTGCTTGAGTGCCTTCTGCTTCCTGCTTGTTGTGTCTCTCATTGTGTCTCCTCATTGCATCACCTTGTTGCATCAGCTTGCTGTGCCATCATGTTGCATCAACCACTGTCTTGATCATCTTCTCCAGGAGGCACCAGGAACTAAACTCAGGACCTTCCAGGATCTAAGCAGGCACCCAACTGCTTGAGGCACATCTGCTTCCATTTTGTTATTACTTTTTCCTCTTATTACATCATTTTTCCATCAATTTCCTAATCTTTTTTGGCCCATTTTTATGTTCACATTAAGTCAATTTATATCACAAAAATAAAATTATAGGGGAAAATAAAACTGTACATAAAAGTGCTGAAAACTTGTGGAGTTAGAAGTATAGCACACTGTTCTGAAAAATAAGAAAAAAGATTCTACCTTTCCTCTGTCTCATTCAGTCATATACACAAAGCAAAATGTTTATGTTCATCTAAATATGGTAAGAACTTACGTTTTTCCCATATGATGTTCTTATGCTAGTCACCGTTGTCTAGAATTGCCTTTGTTATAAAACCATAATATCAAAGACACATTTTTTGGCATTTTTATTCAGTGGCTTCTGGGGTGAAAATGATGTTAGGGAAAAATAACAATGACAAATTAATCGTCTTACAAGTGACACCATTTCTTAAGGAGCTGAAAGTCATGTGAAAGACCTATGCATTTGGAAAATAGTTCTACCATTGGATGGATTGATGGAGAGTAGGCATGACATGCAAAATTAAAACAGGGTCTAGTAATAAACTACAGTTAAGACATTTGCATGTAAGCTGGCAATGAACAAAAACCTAGAAGTGTGTTTCAGGTCAGTGAATGAATTTCTAGCATTGGTCATGAATAAACAGAAGAGCTGAAAGTAGAAAAGTCAAAATATACCATGGATATTTATGGTCTCAAGATGCAAAATTGGCATTAATTTGACTACATAAGTTTTCAAACTTTTTATGTTATTGAAATATTTGTTTTATTGTTTGATTTTAATTTATTAAAAGCATATTTGGCTTTACCAGCCAATATATGAGCAATCAGAGAATACTTCCCAATGAAAATTTACTCTCTATGAATATGGTAAGATGAACAGAATTGGAGCAGTGTTGGGGGCGATGTCGTATGAATATAACTGTCATGGCCGTCTCTACCTTCTCTTTCTTTGTCTTCTTCTTCTTCTTCTTCTTAAAATAGCATATCCTGTTCCTGTTCACGCCACGATGTTCACTCGCGCGAACATTCACTATCTCTACCACGCCTAGCAACTCAAATTACCCAATCACATATCCACACCTAAGCCTTAATGCACTCCCCCTTCCCCCTTTCCCTTTTCCCTGCTTAAAAGAGAGTTGTTTGTAACCGGTGGAGAGCAGAACAAAGAAACAGCAGGAGAGCAAAACAGCAGCAGCCATGTTAGCAGAATAAAGAGCACAGTTTTTTCTTTACCGGTGTCTAAGTCTCATTCCTTCGCTGGATATCTCGGAGTCTCAGTTGATTTGTCCCGCGGGCCGGGACAGAGCAGAAAGGCTGAAGTCACCCTGACATATTACCAATCCAATATTCTTTATTAAGTGAATTTAGGTCAAGGCTGAAAACTCCAGGATTTTCTTCCTTTTAATTAGGAAGAAAATTTCTAAGACTTTCTAAAGTCTTAATTAAAATTTCTAAGACTTTAATTAGGAAGAAAATTTCTAAGACTTTCTAAGACTAATTTTCTCTCTCAGGTATTAGTTTCTTATTGCTGTTGAAACAAATTGCCACATATTTAGTGGCATAAAACAACTGAAAATTATCTAGAAGACAAAATAAAAAATAGATTTTCTTCACGAACAAGATGTCAGCAGACTGCATTCCTTCCAGAGGCTCTATAACAACCTGTTTCTTTGCTTCTTCCAGCTTCTACAGGGTGTCCTTATTCCTTGGCTTCAAGCCAGTAATCACATAACTCCAATATGCTTCTGTAATCAATCTTATTTTCTGTCTCTGTCACTTATGCCTCCATCTGTCCTAGGTAAAATCCTTTGTGATTTTAAACAGAATTTCTGTCATACCCAGAAAACACAAGAAAATCACCTCATCTGAATTTCCTTAACTAATTCCATCAGAAAAGTCCTTTTTGCCATGAAAGGTAGAGAATGACAGGTTCTGCGAATTAGCACTTGAACATCTAGGGGAGAGCGGGCAATTTTTCTGCCTCCTACATCTATATTGGCATATTTTTGGAAAGAGCAATCTAAAGTCTTGTACTTCTCTCATTTACTAGTGTTCAATAAAATAATCCCATAAAAGTTTGCATGGTATATAACAATTCCACATTACTAACTTACAATATTTTTTCTTATCAAACTTTACATGGAATCCTCTTTAAATAAAGGATGAAAAAAAAAGATTTGGCTCAATGATTCCATATACATACTCTCATATTAATTATTGCACTGTCATTCAGTAGTGATGAACCAACTCAATAAACCAATCAGGGACATTAGCAAAGCTCAAGTTTTTAAAGAAATAAGATGGGAAAAAGTAATATATTTGCAAGATGTTATCCCCTACTGGTCAAAGTAAATCCCATGTAACATTACTTCCCCTGCAATCCCAAGTTCTGCATGTCTGGATGTCCAGGAAGTTCTATGGCATTTTTGTCTAAACAACAATCACAATCAGTGCCAGTATTTAGGGGAAATAAGAGAGCAAGGCAGAGTTATGAAAAATGTACTTCTGGGCATACCTATGAAATTAAGAAGCCCTGAAATAGCAACAACCACAGAGGCCCCTAATTCTGAACAGTAGCAGAAGCTGTAGCTGTGACCCATGTCCATAATTTAAGGATGCCTTGTACAAAAACATTGCAATTGCATAAATCTAGGCTTTTGCATGCATTAAATCCCATCTATAAAATGAGATTAAGAACAGGCAACACTTCCCAAAATTTATAAGTATAATAAGTACCATTTTGCAAATTTAAACTCAAATCTCAGTGACAGAAAGGCCATGCCTTTGGTTCATTGAGGATATCATTTTGTTTTGAAAGACTGTGATTTTATACCTCAATATTTTATAGGCATCCCAATACAGGAATACCTCACAGTGATCACCATTTCAATTCCAGACCACTGCAATAAAGCAAATGTTGAAGTAAAACGAGTCATACAGCTTTTTGGTTTCCAATATATGTAAAAGATATGCTTACACTATAGTGTAGTCTTCCAGGTGTGAAATAGCATTTTCATGTAAACAATGTGCATACCTTAAATTAAAATGTGACATAGAGCACATGCTGTTGGAAAAATGGCACTGATAGACTTGTCCAATGTAGGGTTGCCACACATTTTCAATCTGTAAAAGACACAATATCTGTGAAGTGCAATAAAGTGAAACATGATAAAATGAAGTATGCCTCTACACTATGGGTGTAAAGACTTTCATAGTATATTAACTATAAAGAAGGTGTCAAATTTCATAATATTACATTTCTTAAATTCAAAAGCAAAATAAAGTAATTTTAAGTTTCCAAAATGGGGATATCCTTGTCCCTTTAATTCTAGATAATTTGGCTTAAGCGGCATATCTCTCTCTCTGGAATTTCAAAGATCCCAAATCCAAATGCCAATGCTGCCATAAACCTGTAAGAAAAGTAGCCTATATCATAACTTCAGTCCTCCTTATTATAAGAGTAATATAGTCACTCCACCACAGAAGAAATCCCCACTTGCCCTTCATCTTCTCCACTCCCCTAGCCTTGTACCATTTTACTGGCTCCTTCACTTTCTACTCTTCTCCATTCTGATCCTTCGTTGTATTTCTTTACCTCCATCAAGAACTGTACAACTTTATTTCCTTCTCTCAAAGAGTATTATTACTCTAAGTAGCTTGAGGTTCTTCCAAAAATTATGACCCTAGTTGTCACCTTCTATTCAAAGCTGCTGTCACAGATATGTTTTGTTTCTTTACTGCTTACCAAGGCATTTTTACAAGCAATAAAGATTATCTGAGCAGGAATAGCTTTGTTGAAACAGCAGTTATGATAATAAACTCTTCCTCTTTTCACAAAATGAACAAGAATTTGGGCTACCTAAATTGTAATTATTAAAAGTCCTACTTCTTCAGAAGCAATTCTAATCACAAAAGTAATTTGACATAAAATGGTGAGAAGAGGTTTCTAATAATTTTAAGGAGCAAATAAACCTTTGCAATATACAGTTCAACAATCTAATAGAATATATTACTGAATGTGAATGGTTATTAATGTTTACTCATTGATCAATAAAAACATATTGATTTAGACATGGACTCATGAGATTATATCTTTTTATTTAAAAATTTTTATGAAATATATGTTAGAAATTTTCAAGTTCTGATTTGTAAGCTTAAACTATTGCTTCTGGATCACCAAATAATCTATATGACAGCAAACAAACAGTTTTTAATTTGCAATGGAATGTTCTCTTCCTCTGTAACCACTTTTTGTTCTTTGATTCCTCATTATTGCTTTTGTCGATATTTCATCAACATTTTATTGTTTATCAGTTGGAAAACACAGATTCTAAAACAGAAAGCCAGTGTAGAAAGCCACTCAGGACAAACAAGGAACTCTAAGTGACTTTGACGCTGGGATACCACAGAGGAGTTATTCTATATTTCAGTCACTTTTCTATACCTGACAGTAAGGCAGTCTAAGAAATAATCTAGTCATGTGTCCAGGAGATAAAGCAAAATATTTGGTAATTAGGAGAACAGCTTAAATATAAGTGTGTCATTTTTGTGTGACTTCAACAATTACTTTATCAGCATTAACCTAACTCTTCATTTTATCACTACTAACAATAATAAATTATTAAGGAAATATGAAAAATTTTTGTTTCTTTTAAAATATTTGAATTTCTTTTTTAGCATGGACTTTCCTTATATATATTTCAAATAGAGACCAGTATTTGAATATAAAAAATATAACAACATGTTAAGGTAAATAAAACAATTCTGCTCTATCAAATGAAATCTATTTGAATTGTCTCAATTGTTACATCTTATATAAGTAGCATATATTCATAAGCAAGATTTCAGAAGTCTGAAACTCTTGTACATTGATGGTGGAACGTATATTGATAAACGTAATCTTGAAAGTATCTATTAGAAATTAATTGTGTGCATTTTTCTGGAATCAGGATCCACTCCTGGATATATTTCATAAAATATTCAATCATGGATAATCAGAGGTGCACACTCAAATTTATGCATTGTGCCACATGGAGAACTCAGTAGTTAAGTATTAAATGAATGTTTCTTACTAAAGAAAGCAATGTATTTAGTGAATGTGGGTAGTTTTACAAATTACAGCAACTTATTAATATTACTATATATATTAGTGGAGAAGAGAAGGAAGCAGATAATTGGTGTATATGTAGCAAAATAATACATCTCAAAAACATAATTGAATAAATACCTTAGATATCAAAATGAGATATGTACTAACATATGCACTCTCATTAAAACATGCATTATAATTATGTTATAAAGATGTGTGCCTTCATCCTTCATAGAAGAGGTGGCCTATATATGAAGGAGAATTTGGTACTGAAATCATGATAATTATTCATGACCCTGAAATCATGATAATTATTTTCACTGGCTCAATAGTGTCCTTTACTACAATGTTTGCATTCTGTCTACTAACCTGAGAATTAATTCTACTTCAGGAAAGCACAAAGCCTACTCTACTTGTGCCTCCCACCTCCAAGGACCAAGATTTTTACTTACTTAAAACCAAAATGTCCTACTCCTTGGGAAAGGACAAAGCGGCATCTGTCTTTTACACTATGGTAATTCCCAGGCTGAATCCTCTCATTTGTAGTCTTAGGAACAAAGAGGTAAAAAAATTCTGTCATTAGAGTAATGCAGAAGAGAGAGGGCTCCAAACAATTGAAGTGACAATGATACTGAATATTTGAGATCATCTTTTCTTTCATTCCCATTTGGGTATTAACTTTGTCTCTCTCTAAATACATTAGCACTGTTTAACCAGTTTACATTTTTGTCCAATCATCCTCTGCTTGAACATACATGCTCTGGACATTTCCAAAAATATGTTTTTAAAAATCTACATCATATTTAGAATCCAAGATATAAGTGTTAAATCGGCTGTTTAAATATATATGTTACTAAATAATTTTCTAAATAAATCTATGGATAACTGCAAATTCATTGGATTTTTATAAAAATTAATTCAGACATTGATTTTAAAATTTTCATGCAGTACCAATACATTTTGGCTACTATCATCACAGCATTTACATTCTTACAAAATTTGAATACTTAATACCTTTAGTTATTATCATATTTACTGCTTTTTATTTTTATTGTGGGTAAAAATCAAATTTTTCACAATACAAACCAATATTTGTAAAATGATATATAAATATATGTGTATATGTGCATTTGCATACATAAATGTTATTTTTTTCATATATATTTTAAAAGATGCTTAGATTACATAAATGTTACATAAAAATTACAGGGTTTCCCATGTTCCCCACCTCCCATACCTCCCATAACATCCCACATAAACATCTTTCATTAGTGTGGCACATTACCTGCAATGGATATACACATCGTGGGGTTTGCTACTAAGCATAGACCACAGTTCTCTTCGTAGACAACACTCTCCCCCACACAGTGCTGCAAGATATATGCTGATGTAAAATGGCCTATATCCATCACCAAAATATCACTCAGGACAACTCCCAAGTCCTGAAAAAAACCCTATATTACAACTGTCCTTCCCCACCCTGCCCCGAAACCATCTAGTGGCCACTGGCTCCAACTCACTGTTATAGTTTCTTCCATTTCTTGAATTACAATATGTCTACAACAGAATACCATTAAGTCCAGGCTAGTCCATAGCTCTTCTGCCAATCCTGAGGGGATTGGAAGGGTGATGTCCACTCTACCTCCAAGTGAGAGTGGGCTTATATCCCTTGGATATGGTGGATGGGATAATCCTGCCTTCAACTGCAGGCTCTCTCCATTCCCTGTGATGGCCATTGTCCATCATCGTCTCCTCACCAAGTGACTTGGGTGAGTCCATTGAACTGTAGAGGAGGAATTGTAGCTCCACCGATATTCCAGGCACAGCTGCCACATAGGCAGGCCAGAGGCTCCAGTTTCTGGAAGTACACCTACAAACTCCAGCCTCACATATAGGTTTGAATTGAAGGGAATGATGTACCATGTGCAGGGAGGATTTATTTGAGTCCAAATCTGTCACTCTTAGGAGCACAGATTCCAAAGTAGAGCCCACTGAAAAGGCTCTACTTTTTAGATATCCCCCCTTATATAGGACTTGGGTGTCTCCAGAGCCCTAAGGTGTCCCTCTGTGTGGGGTGATATCCACTTTGGTGTTCTATGGGATCCTACTGAGGTGTGCGTAAGTGTTACCTCTGGGATGATCTCCCGACAATCATTGAAGTCTCCTAGGCACATGAACTCATTTGTCTTTACCTTTTCCCCCTTTTATTCAAGGTCTTTTTCCAGTCGTATTGCCAGTTGGCACTTGGTATTAATCCCTCGTTGCCAGTGAGGCTCATCCCCGAGTGTCATGTACCATGTTGGGGGGAAAGTAATGCATTCATAGGCTGAGTTTGGCTTAGAGAGAGGCCACATTTGAGCAACAAGAGGCTCTCAGGTGGCAACCCTTAGGCACCCCATAACAGTAGGTAAGTTTCTATTACAAGAGCAAAGACTCATAAGGCTAGTCATCAATAACAAGAACCCATGAATGGACCATCCTCTTTTGTCAACTCAGGGGACTGTAGCTGCTCCTTTGGAGAATGTGGCAGAGCTCTCCAGGCTGGGAATTCAGTATTCCCTCATTTATTGAGTGATTGTCTACCCACCGTGCCCATGCCCATCCCTCGATCATTTGAACAATTTTATATATC
>JAQZBX010028600.1:0-27741 GCA_029593785.1 Cabassous unicinctus
CCACCATGAGGGCAGCATTCTTTTTGCAGCCACTAGCCATGTGTGCCTGTTGAAGCCCATGAAATGGGGCTGGAGTGGCCAAGGAACTGCATTTTTATCTAATTTTACTTAAGATATATTTAATGAAAAAGTTTTTGTGTTGCCAATGAAGAGCAGATGGGACCATGTGACTCTAGGGGAGGGATTCTTAACCTTTTTTGTTCCAGGGCCCCTTTGCCAGTCAGGTGGCAACCACAGACCTTCTCTCAGAATGTAGCGGCAGGTAGTTTCATGACACTCAACTAGTGTTGGGTCTAATAACTACCGTAATTTCGAAGTATGAATGAGCGTGATTTTCAAGATATGCGACAACTGTAATGTGATGTGAAGTAAATGCTACTGTAATTTATTGCAGATATTGATAAGTGAAGGAAATGCTAGATTTCAGTTACAGGGCAGAGAAAATAAAGATAATAAGTTGATTTTTTTCAATTCAAGCTCACAGACCCCCTGAAATCCTTCCATGGGCCCCTTGGGGGCATGTATACCCCTGGTTAAGAACCCGTGATCTAGAGGGTCACCACTACTGGGAAAGACAGTGGACACATGAGCATAATTCACCTGTCTCTTAGTCAATAAACTTTTTGAAGACCCATTATTGCTATAGAGTACGTGTGGGGATGTCACCCAGTGACCCCCAATCCAAAGGCCTGTGGCCTCTTTGGTGATGCATTCAGACTTCTCAGATGCCCAGGCATGACTGCGCCATGCATAGACCAAAACTTTGAAGACATGGGCCTGGGGCATCCACCTACTTTGTCCCATGAGCATCAGGGATTGTAAGTAACCTCAGGAGTGATCTCCAGTCCACGTACACGTTGTCACTCTGGCATGTGTCAGGCTGAGATTCTTCAAATGTGTAGAAGACCACAGAGGGATTTGCTGGTGATGCACCCACTGTCTGGGACAGAAGCACTCACAGTTCTCTTACCTTTCACGCACATGCTCAGGGGACACAGGGTGACTCCGAACCAGGAATCCCAAAGTGATCCCTCATAAGCCCTCAGCAGCAGCCAGTTTCCAGCACTGGGCCAGTGGGGCTATCTTCTGCTTTTTTCCTCTCCCAAAATGAGCAGTGCCGACTGTGCCGGAACATTCCCTTCCTCCTCCAGGGCTCTTACCACCAAGCCCTTCTTTGGTTTCTGCATCTCTCAAAGCAGGCGCTTTAGTGGCCATTTCTAGGAAAGGTTTTGTAAGATGCTTTCGGGCTGTCTCCAGCCAGGCCCTCTGTGCTGAGGGCATTCTCTGCAGCTGCTGTGCTCTTTCTGTGGGATCAGCCGCATCCTTGGAGATGGAAGGGTGGTCTCGACTCCCTTTGACACCAGCAGTCCCTTTTCACTGTGGGTGGCAGCACCTGTGACCTACCGCTCCACGTGCCCCATGTGGCTCCCTCTGTAGCCATCCAAGGGCATTGTTGCTAAAGTCTGTACAAGACCACAAGATGGTCCCAAGTATGACGCCGTATGCCGTGCAGTGAACACCAACTCCGAGACTGTGTTCTCATCCTTCCCACACTCCCTGCTCATGGCGGACACATTCCCAGCAGCCACATTCATGGTGTGTGTCCTTGTCATGAGGGGTGGGCACCTGGTCCTTCTCTGAGAGCTTGGAACTAGAAGAGAGCACTTGACTGTACCATGGCAGCGTGTGGCTGGACCTGCAAAGCTTAGAAAGCAGATGAGGGTGGTCCCCAGAGAGGAACTCTAACGAGGAAACGCTGGGACCCTGGTTCCCACAGCATGCCACGCCCTTCCCCGTGCCTCCTCAGGCTCAGCTGCCTTATCCTTCATGGCCACATTTAACGAACTCTTGATTTCAGTGCACCTGAATTTGTGTAATTTGTTACACAGCAATAGGAAACCAACACTGAAGGTATACAAATGGCAACATGTTGGTTTCCTATTCGGGTTCCCCTCTTCCTGCCTTTCTCCTTTAAATGGCACCCAACACTGTCTTTAGATCTGCTCTGTAATGACCCCAACCTCATGGTCAAGATGGACCCAAAGACATTAGGTTAGCTCCACTCCTACTTCTGACTTTTCATACTTTAGCTGTGGCTGAAGCCTCCTACTTTAGGAAAGTTTATGAAAATTAGTTCAGATTGTCATGGAATCGGTGGCTCTTCATAAAAACAAACAAACAAGCAAACAAACAAACAGCAACAATAAAACTCAGCCACTGGCAGTGTGAGGAAAGAAGAGGGAGAGAGAGATTTTTAGTAATGCCTGCTCCTGAGGACAAGAGCCTGTCTGAAATTGCCCATGTACAAGGCTTGCTGATGGGATTTTTCCTCATCTCTTCTTCGGCCCTGTCTGCTTTGGCAGCAGGAGGCCTGCATGCTGCCCACTTGCCCAAGCCAGCTCTCTGCCAACTTGGTCTGAGTGCATGAAGCCTGGCAGTAATAGGCCCCTGGCTGTTTGGAACTCCTCGGAAACCATAAGGCTGGTAGTTGTAAGATTTGGGTTGTTTGGGCTGTTGAATGTGCTAGTAACCAACCTAACTTGTGAAAGAGAACTAATATATAAGATCTGCATAATGCTTTACAGCTTTCAAATTGCCTTCAGTCCCACTTATCACTTGATTCTCTCAACATCCCTGGAAGTAAGACAGCTGCCACCACGCCCATTTTGCAGATGCTGAAACTGAGGCCCAGAGCATTTAAATGACCTGCCCAAGAACAAGAGCTCAGTGAGTGGCAGAACTAGGGCTGTTCTCCTGACAGCAAGTCCTGGCTCATTTGTTCCTCGCATGTCCCAGGCACTTTGCTATGTCCCAGGCAGACATGGTCCTAAGCCCTCAAGTAAACAGGCATTGAAATAATGACTTTGTTAAAATGGGATTATGAAGGATGTGTACAAGGTTCAATGAGAATATATGAGAAAGAGCTCTAACCCAGTCTGGAGGGCTGGGACTTCCACTGATAAAGCAAAATTTAAGCTAAGATGGGAAAGCTGAGTCATTGACCAGGAGAAGTAGCAGTGGGGAGAGAATCCAGCCCAAGGGCAGGGCTGACACCTCTGAGGAAGAGAAAAGAATATTAACACACAGGGGATGGGGGTTGGTGATGGGCACGTGAGAGTCCAGGGCCAGGCAGGGGCAGACCATGCCATGCCTTAGTGCTCTGATGAAAGGTTTTGCCTCTTCTGCAGAGCATTGGGAAGACTTGGAGGTTTTTAACCAGGGCTGTTGCATAGCCCAGTTTATGTTTTAAACACATCACTCTGGCTCCATGCAAGGAGCAGGCTGGATATAGGGAAGAGCAGGAGTGGACATGGGAAACAAATGAGGAGGCGTTGCAATGGTCCAAGCAAGGTACAAAGGTGAGCATGATAATGGCAGTGGGCTGTAGGGACAGGATGGGCTTCCTGGCTGATTGAACTGGCAGGGGTGAGGGAGGAAGAAGTACCATGAAGTTTCCTCTGGCCTCCTGCTTGTTATCTCCAAGGTAAGTCTTCTTAGGCTTGCTTTCCTTCTCACAGAGCAAAGAGAAGGCCAGGCCTGCTGCACAGCATTTGGGACACAAGGGCCCAGCCAGGCAAGGAAACCTGAGAAAACCCCTTTAAGCTTCTCTGTCTGGATTTGTGCACTGCAGGAAAGCAGGCAAGATGTTTCCATCCCAGGCTCATTTGTTCAGTCAGACTCTGGAGGAGACATTGAACTTCTGTCCAGGCAAGAAAGAGGAATAACTGATTAGATAACAAACAGGTAATGATGTGTTACCTCAAGTGTTCAAGAACTACCCTGATGTAAGCCCTTTGGTCTTACCAGTTCCTGAAGCCTGACTCTTGCTCTTGACAATGAAACAAGAATAAGAATATTTAGAATGATAGTAAAACAGTGTCCTTACATGTTCTCCTCAAATTCTTGGGGAGAGAGAGTGTGCAAGTAAACACAGCCACTGTCATGGTATTATTGAGAGTGAGAGACCAAATAGAAAGGAACTGGGTGTCATTCGGCTGATGTCTCATGAAGAGTGGTGAGTATTAGACGCACGGGTTTTGGAGTCTGAGCATGGGGCAGCTCTGCTTCTCTCATTTATTCATTTATTAGCTACATGGTGTTGAGTAGCTTCATCTCCATTTCAGCATCATGACCAATAAAAAAACCCTATTCCACAGGTTATTGTGAAGAGGAAGACAGCACAAGCAAAACTAGCATTACCATTCAATAAAGGCTAGTGGCAATACTGCCTGAATCCTTATACTTGAAGGTGGAAACATTTCTATGTATTCTTTTTAGCCCTTTGGTGCTCAATGAAAAATTCCACACACTCACTAGCAATATTGGAGAAGATAATTGCAATTTGAAACTGAAGGCTCATAAAGCAAGTAACTTGATTTTCAAAAAAATCAACAAATATTTTCCAAGTACCTGCTATGAGCTGATCATTTTTCAAGGTGATGTGGGGTCTTTGAGAGGCATAAACACAAACATACAGACTAGTTGGAGAGTCTGAAATGAAGACCTAGAAAGCAAGCTCGCTGAGGGCCAGTCAGTCAAGTGGCCAGTTCAGGCATGGGAATTGCAGTCTGGAAGGGGTGGCAGAGCCAGGATGATGCTTGGAGAGTCTTGGTAATAAGACCAACTCTCCTTGTGCCAGAATACGACCCCTAACTGCTGGTGAAAAAAAAAAATACAAAACATTTTTAGGGCAGTCAGAAGTTGTTTTGAAATTAGTCGGAATATAATATGGCAGCTTCCAGCTGTGTGAGAGTTCTGCTCCAACTTCTACCTGCAAAGCAGGAGTCATTTTTCCTCTATCTAAAATGTATGGCTTGAGTTTTCAGCCACAAAAATCAGCTTTGGTGATGGCCATCAGAGAAATCACAGCTGGAATGACACATGACAGGAGATGTGAGGGCTCCAGCCACTTTCCAGCTCAAGTCAATATAGAAGTACTTTCTGAGCATCTCCTCTCCATCCACCCTGAGGAGTACAATGCCCCCATCGGAGACCTCACAGTTAGTGCAGGGACATGCACATGAGCAATCAGTTCTGAACCAGCACGCACAGGCCAGTGTAGAGACAAGTTCTGGTCAAAGGTCCCAGCAGAGACCTGGGTGGCTGATAGCCATGTCAGGCCCCAAATACCTGAACTGGGTTTGACAGGAGAACTGTAGGATTCAATGGGAGTGTGAGGGGAAAAGGGAAAGTTGGGCTACCATTCAGGCCCAGGCTTTTGGGAACTCTGAGCAGGCCTTGCCTCAGGGCTGACTCCTTCAGGAGAGAAAAAGCCCCTGCCGCCTTTCCAGCTTTCTCACTTGTGGAGCACTGGGCAGGCTCAGTGCTTCTGCTTTAGCATAAAGCTTTGATCCTTGTTCAAAGACCAGACATGTCTCAGCTTGCAGCTGCTCCTTAGGCCTGACTGAAGATAAGTTCTGTGTGCTTTACTGAGAGAAGGTTTTGGTATTTAAAGAGCAAGAGGTTCTGAGGCCCCAAATAGAGAGCTCAGTTGTTCAGCTCTTCCCTCCTCTTCCCTCCCATTAACCTCAACACATTTGCTCAATCAAGCCAGCTACTAATCACTTATATATTTGATATTTTACAAATTTGTTGGTTTTTAAATGATTTTTTTAAAATTTTCTAGGATTCATTAGTAAGAATCTCTGCCAAATATCTAGATGAGTCTGCTAATTTTAACATTAGACAGTAGTTGATCTCCAGTTATAATCTATTTCTTCCTTCCCAATACAGTGTTCTGAGAAAGATAAAGTAAAAGCTTGTGTTTTCTTTCTCCTCCCCAGGTTGCACCTTTTTAAAAAAGTTAAACTTACCTGGAAATGCAGGATCCGTGCTCCAATTCCTCTGTGGCTCTACCTCAGACCTCAGAGCAGAGAGTGTGCCTATCTTTATTAATTGCTCTGTTATTATGTGGCTTCGAAGTCTCTCCCAGGCATGCAAATACACATTTTCTGACTTGCCAGGCATTGTACACTATGTTCTGAGCAAAAGGCTTTGCTCCATGAGTCTCCTGCCTGGAAGCAGGCAAGGCAGGGCACCTCTGGAAGTCACTGGAAAACCTGTTACTCCACATAATTTTAGAAGGTTCCAGGAAATGGGAAAATGTGTAATCAAGGGTGTCCTTCCATAAGATGTTCAGTGCAACCCAAATATTAATGTTTTGGGGTAGGAAGGAGCCTTATGAAACCCCAAATCACAGCAAGCTTGACCACATCTGAGAAGTGGCCTTTGGCAGAGCTGCCACTTTCTGAGGGGATCTCAGAACACAGAGGTCCAGACCTAAGAATTTTAAAAGCCCAAGGCATCTTGGTTTTCTGCAGAAGCAGTCCTGGAGGAGCAGCTTCGCCTCTTCCTGGGACCAAGGGGAGATTCTAGAGTGGTGGGCAGGGCCCCTGAGCATGCTCTGGACTCCACAGCTTGTGCTGTCTGCATCCCTTAGAACTTCACTACATCAAAATGATTATAATCTTCAAATGCCAAGAAGAGTCTGCAGCACGGGGAAAGGTGGTAAGTGGAATACCTTTACTCTCCAATCTCACACTCAGATCCATCTGCCCAAGGTCTCTAGTGAGGGGCAGATAATGCCCAGAAGATGGGGTGGGGTGAGGCATCCACCATGAGTCATCTGTCACTTCAGGCAGTGTCACTGCCTTTGAGGGAACTGCCACCATTATTCAGGACTTTGAGGGAAATCATTGGGATGCTAATGAGCAAGGGTAGGGAAATTCCTCAGGATCATTTCCATGGTCTCAGGGGCATCTGGGCAGAGTAGGAATATAACAGAAAGAGAATATATTGATGACCTTTGACACTAGGATGTTTATTCAGTGATTTAATAGAAGAAAACTTGGAAGAGGTTCATAGAGACTGAGGAGAAGTGGAATATGTCAGAGGGAACTGCAAATTATGTCAGCAGTAGGGCCCACTGTCCTTTCCTCTCATGACCATAGCAAATATTTAACCAGCATCAGCAATTTCTGAAGTTGTTGGAGAAGAAGGGTAAAGCAAATGAAGAAGACTAAGAATGTGATTAGTTTTTAAAATGTTTTGGATAAATTAAACAGTGGAGAAAATTATGAAGAAAAGAATTAGCAAATTTGGGGACTCTTGATGGTCTCATGACAAATTTCTGGGCATAGATCTTTAGGCATGGCCCTAAATATTAAGCATCTATTCTACTATGGCCTCCACCTTGCTAAATCCAAGTCAATCCACAGTCCCTGCAGCATTTGGCAGAATGGATCGCAGCTCCCAGAAGCACATTTTCCATGTGGCTTCCAGACCACCACCCTCACCTGGTTCTCCTCTCACATCCTTCTTGGCCTCCTTTCCTGGTCCCTCCTCATCTCTCTAGCCTCTTGGATCTACTCTGCTCTGCATCTACATCCTTCTGTGATGACATCATCTAGTCTCATGGCTTTAAGTTTCCTCTCTATGATGACAACTGCCCCTGGTTTACCCACTGCCTGCTAGACCTCTCCAGGAATGTATCTAGTGGGCATTTCAAATGTGAAAGGGCACCAAATGTCTCTCTTCCTCTTCAAACCTGCTCCATCTGCAGCCTTTCACCTCTTAGCTGATGACAAATCTACCCTTCCAGGTGCTTAGGACAAAAACCTTGGCATCACCCCTGACTTCTTTGTTCTCATTCTCTCCTAAATGACACAATTGCCTCTCAACTGGCTTCCCTTCTCATAGCCTTGCCACCCACCCCCACTGCCTATTCTCAACACAACATCTGGAGTGATGCTTTTATCTTTTTTTATTTAAAAAAAAAATTTAAAGAAACTTTAGATTACTTAAATGTTACATAAAAATATAGAGGATTCCTATATGCCCTATCCCCTCCCCCACCCACATTTTACCACATTAACAGCATCTTTCATTAGTGCGGTACATTTGTTACAATGGATGAACCCATATTGAAGCATTGCTACCAATGATGAACTATAGTTTACATTAGAGTTTACACTTTGTACCATACAATTTTTATAGGTTACATAAAAATATAAAAAAATATATAAAATGTATAATGGCCTATATCCATCATTGTAATGCCATGCAGGACAATACCAGTGTCCCAAAAATGTTCCCATATTACACCTATTCTTTCTTCTCCCTCCCCTCAGAACCTCTGGAGGCCACTGCCTTTATATCAATCATAAAAGTACTTCCATTGCTAGAATAATAAGTCTATAATAGAATAATAAAAAGTCTACTTTAGTCCATTGTTCATTCCCCAATCTTGAGGATTTTGATAGTGATGCCCATTCCACCTCTAATTGAGAGGGGGCTTAGATTCCATGGGGAGATGGATAAAACTCTCTTACTTGCAGTTGCAGACATTCTCTGTTCCTTGGGATGGGTGTTATTCATCATCATCTCCTTGTTAGTTGTCCTGGGTGAGTCCAATGAAATGGAGAGTAGGTGTTGCAACTTTGGTGAAATTCAGGGCTCAAATGGCACATGAACAGACCAAAGATTTAAGTCTCTGGGACATATATTTAATGAGCATAGTGCTAATTATAGATTCAAATAAAAGGGGCAGAATAGCAATGTGTAGGGAAACTATAAATGAGTGTAACTCTGTTATACCAGGGAGCATAAATTCCAAAGTAAGGTCCACCGACAGGGTGCCAAGTGATGCTTTTAAAACATAAATTTTTGTTCAGAAACCTCTGAAGACCTCCTGTGTTTCTCAAAATAGATGCCCAAGTCTGCAGGTTGGCTTGCGAGGCTCCATGTGCTCTCCTCCTCCCCCTGCTGCCATTTCACACAGGGCATACCCCTCCTTTCTTCCTCTCTCCTCCAGAGAGCAGAGAATTTGGCCCAGCTTATTTGCCATGGCTCTTCAATCTGGAATGGTTCCCAGGACACATTGGTGCTGAGAGATCATTTGCCCAATGTTGCGATGGGATCTTGCTGAAGGTCCATCCTTGGTGCCCACATGGGAGAGGAAGGCGCAGGTTCATATGGAAATCATTCAGAGCCCTCTAACTTCACAGACACTTTTTTGGACTATTGTTTCCCAAAGGGAAACTTCATTCTTATGAAATCTGCTTTGTTTTTTAAATGCAATATCTTTCTAAATTAACAGAGCAAATATACCAGCCCAATGCCAATTTTACTGCCAAGTGTCAATAGGTAACCCCCAGCCTGCTGCTTTTAACAGCATGGGGCCCAGAGAGGCTGAGTCACCTGTGGTGAGCACAGGTACTGCCTGACCACAAGACTGTAGTGGGGAATGGGTTAAACTCCTTGCCAGCTGAGGGAAAATTGCCAAACAACTCCCCCCACCCCCTGCCTGCAGAAGACTTGGATTTTTATTTACAGTGCTTTAGGGTTGAGGACAAGCAGAGGCAAGTTTTGTTTTACACAGTAGATATTCTCCAACCAACTGCAATTCAACATTCTGAAAATACAGCTATGTGGCATGCACGAGGACAGCTTTCTTTTAGCCAGACCCTGAGAGGCAGTTTTGGGGGTGGGGGGGCTGTGGGAGTCCCTGGTGGCTGGAAGGCTGTGGGAAACCCGGGCTCCCCACTTCCAAGTGGGGCTCCTCAGCCTTCCAGTAAAATGGGCTAATAGTAGCTAATTCTCAGGGTTGTTAAGATTATCTCTGATCATCATTGTATCTGAAAGTGATTTGTAAAGTATAAAGCGATGTCCAAATGCTAGTAAAACATTTTCATAAATCAAAGAGCTCCTTAAGAGAAATGTGATGACACATGGAAAACATAAAGCTAATGTAATTTATGGACTATAGTTAACAACAACTTTGTAACATTTTTGTAACAAAAGCAAAGTTAGTACTATATTAATGCTAAAGGTCAAAAAAAAAAAAAGAATTAAGGGTTTGGTTTTGTGAGAAATGAATATGATTAAATATTCTTTCTCTTAATTTTCTTCATTAATAAGGAGTCCTGGCCTATGTCAATTAAACTAATCCATGCTCATCTGTGTATCTTTCTGAACACTAGAGGAACAACTGAGTTAGTAGTTTGAATTAGATGAGATGAAAGTGCCTGGGAAGAACTTTTAGGAGTAATGTTTCCATAACTTGTCGAGCTACCTTTTTCTGTTATTTTATTTTTAAATTTATACTATAAAGTTATTAAATTTTTTAAAAAAGAGAAATAATTCTCCTCTAATTTATCTACCTTGTAAGTTTGGATTTTCACATGGGTCAGATTTTTTTTGTTGCATTCCTGTTTTTTTATCACCATTTCAGCTGTGAAAACTGGGATTGAGCCATCATTTTGCTTGATCAGTTACTCAAAGAACCAGGTGTTCAGGGCAACACCTGCTTGGACTGATGGCTTTCTGAATCATCCGGAGCCTTCATGCAACTGCTCCAGCCTATTCTGACACAGGCTTGGTCGTGTGATGATGGCCCTGGCTTATTTCTTTAAGTCTGAAAAATGAACTGCTGTGTCCACAGGGGTGGAAAGAGTCCAGTGGAACCTGGGAATGAGAGGTCTGGGGTGAGTGCCTATCCCTGCAGTGTCTGAATGAGCAAGTTGACCTCTTCTGCTCATACAGTAAGTGACTGTAGTGGTTACAGGAACAAGAGAGTTCTGTCCTGTGTCCCTAACCCTTGAAAGAAAATGGCTTTTGGCTGAGTGGACAGTAGGATCCAAAGGGGACCAGGAAGATGAAAAAGAGCCAGTCCATGATGAGGTGAGCAGGTGTAGCTCAGGAGCCTGGTAAAGTCACAGGGAGAGATTTGTCAGGCCCATCTCAACCCAACCCCTTTGTGCAGTGGTCCACAGCCTGCATGCACATCATGTCCTCTGAACCACACTCCTAGTGGTTTGGATTTAACAGGTATGAGGTGGGGCCTGGGCATTGGGGCTGTTTAGGTGATTCTAGCACACAGACAGGAGAACCACGATCTGGTGCAACCTGCTCATGTGACAGCTGAGGCTGTGAGGCTGAGGGATGTTGCATGACTTAGCCAAGAAGAACATTCCTTAGTGGCTGAACCCCGGCCTCTGTGCAAACCCATCCTGTCCCAGCACAGCCTGTCCTTCCTCCTTCACCTGGGTAGTGCCTGGTCACTCATCAAGGTGTCACCTGGTGTGACCCCTCTTTGGGGCTTGATCCCTGGCCTCCTGGACCAGGTGGGGCCTTGCCTCTGTCCCTCAGGGTTCACAGTCACTACCCTGGTTGGTCACACACTGACCAACATTTTCATCTCTCCACTTGCTTGGAAGCTGCTTTGGGGCAGGAAGTAGATGGGTGGGGGAAAATCATTAGAACTTGTTCCAAAGCCCAAATTCCTTGCCATTTCCTCATTTGTACGTGATTCTTATGTCAAATTCTGTCCTCTCATTATTAGTTTCTCTTGTCTGTCTTCTTGCATTTATTTAACAACTTTCATTGGCTTTTTTCTGATTGTAAAAGTAATTCATACTCATTATTGGGAGTTGGGAAAGCACTCACAATTACATAGTTTTAAAAAAAATCCCTCCAGCATCCACTCCCTGAAGGCCTGTTGTGCAGTTCTCCAATTCCTCAAGCATTTATTGACCACCTACCTATGCCCCTTGGTGCCAGGATGCCTGTGTTCAAGCCAGCCTTGAGCTCTGTGGTCTCACTTTATTAGTAAAATATGCTTCATATCTGAGGTCTCATTTCATCCTTACAACCACCCCATAAGGTCAGTATTATTATTCCACAAAAGTAAACTGAGGCTCAAAGATTTCTCTAAGTTTCTTGCTTGTAAGTGCCTGTACTGGGTTAGAAGCCCATTCCTCCTTATCAGAATCCTTAAATCATCAAGCTCACAAGGCCTGGTCAGTTCAAGAGAGCAGTGGAATTTTGAACTTTCCTGGTTACTGTAAAAACTCTTTTATCGGAAAGGGCAGGAAGGGGCATCATGTCCATTACCAGTGGCAATGCCCTGTCAACCTAGGGTGTGTGATTACAATACAGTCCAGACAAGTGCTGCCCAGGGGTGCCAAGGGCTCTGAGATTGGGGTCTGTGCCTGCCCTGAGCCCAGGGCTGTGCTGTGAGCCTGGACTGCACCTGAGTCACCTGCAGGCTGTGAACAGTGGGGTGATGCTGTGGCCACACCTGCCCCAAGCCTCAGCACTGACACGCCACCCATATGCTGGCCCTCAGAAGCATTGGCGGAGATTCCTGGGTCAAACAGGATGGAATATGAGTGCGGGGCAGAGGGTACTGGAGAGCAGGTCTTGCCACATCCATGCAGCTGAGGGAAAAGTGATTTACTGCCTGTGCGGAGTGGGAGAACTTGTCAGCAGCCAGCTGCAGGGGGAAGGCAGGTGATAAAGTAGGCACAAGGGGATCATTCCTTGGGCCTGAAGCCTGCAGCAGAGGCCTTTGAGTCCAAGCTCCGGAACCCTCAGGAGACATGGTGCTGACTCCAGCCAGCTGGGGAGTGGACAGAGCTGGCAGGGCTTCCTTCTCAGTAGGAAAGGGGCGTGTGTGTCACCAGGACACGAAAGGAGCCACGCTTGCCACCAGTCAGAAAAACCATCAGGAGAGAGTGTTGGGAGTTTAAAACAAAACAAAACCAGTAGTAGAAGGATGTAGGTGAGGTAGGATGTTGGCTCTTCTGTGTTTGCAAAATACCTCCTGTGACTTTTCCCAACTGTTCTTCACAGCCACCCATGAGGTCGTGAGGTCATTACCATCCCTACTTCACCAATAAGAAAATGAGGCTGCCTACCTCCACCTGCTGCTCGGAGGGGGCAGGATGGCTCCCGACAGCAAACCTGAGCTCCTGTGGAGGGGAAAGCCTCAAGACACAGTTGTGGGGGAAACAGGGAGGGAGAAGCCCTGGGACAGCCCCAGCTCCAGTCTCCGGAACCTTGACATCCCCTTTTGGGCACTCCCCATGACCCCAGTCATGGATGTTTTCTACTGCTGCTCTGCTCTGCTTGCCAGGAACTTCCCTGATGACTGTCTCTTCAGCAGCCACCTCCTCCAGAAAGCCTGCCCTGATCCACACATGCAAGGTCCATGGCTGAAGTAGGGTGGGCCCTAAACCCAATAAGAAAGCCACATGAAGACACAGAGACATGGCAGGGGAGCACGCCACATGAAGACAGGCAGGGGATGCCGCAATGTGCTTCTGAGCCCAGGACACAGTCACAGGGAGTGGGGAGGCAGGGTCCAGCTCCTGCCTCAGAGCCATGCAAGCACAAGCTGCCGCCACCTTGGTTTCTGACTTCCTGACACTCCTGGTCTTTCAAGCAATGAGAGGTGTCCACACCTGCACCCCCATATTCTGGAAAAAGAGAAGAAAATGTGTCAGAAGCTCACTTTGGGCTCTTGCTCCAGGAGAAGAGCTATTTCTTTATCCTTTGAAAAATCTGCTCCACTGAGGCTTAAAATCTGAAGTATCCTCGCAGTTTCATTTCAAATGGAATTCTCCCAAATAACCATATTTCAAATTGGAATCCCACTCTCCCTCCTTGGCCCTGTCCCATTGCTCTTGCTTCTGTGTGAGGATGGAGTGGGGGAAATTTGAATTCCACTGATTAAAAAGGGTTCACGAAGGGCCTGCCACCAGCTAGCTCTGAAGAGACCCAGCCAATGAAAACAGCATTTTCAAAGACCCCATCGGGGTCTCATCTCCTCGGCACTTTCTCTAACATGTCAGTGTTACCTGCGACAGTCCTTTATCTTTTTTCCTCATATGAAATTTAGGTCAGAAACCACCTAAGTTGCAGAGACAGCCCTGGCTGCTTCATCCCCCTCGCCACCACCTCTGGAGCTGTGTGTGTGCAAATGCATAACTGGGCCCAAACCCTTCCCCAGCTGGTTTCAGGGTTCTGGTGAGGATGTGAGCCAGGAATGTTGGGTGGCTGGTGGGCTCGGCTGCACACAGGACTGCAATGAAGAGGACCTGGCAATTGGTTATGTGACTCGGTAATGAAATCAAGTCAATCTTCTGGCCAGGGGCCAGCTGAGCTGTCTTTTTGTGCCATTGAATTCTTTATTCTGCCCTCCCACAAACTTACTGTGTGGCCTCAGGAGATCCACGAGCCCTCTCTGGGCCCAGTTTGTCATCCGTAAAAGAGGCAAGCCGGCTGGGTGTCTATGCCACCCCTTGCTGCTCCAGAGCCAATACTTCTTTGTTTCCACAGTTTTCAGAGGCAGGCACTCTCCTTGGCAGTCTCTCCCTGATCTGCTCAGGAGTTGGGGCTGCAGCTCCCTCTCACCCATCGGCGAAGTGGGAATCTATCTCTGCTTCTGTGTGCAGGTGTCTCTGTGAGAATGTCCAGATCCCAGGGAGAAGTGAAGGTGGGTGTCTGGAGAGAGGAGCCACCCTCACTCAACCAGGTTGGGGTGGGGCTGGTTTCCTTCCCCTGCTTCAGCTGGGACAGGCATTGTACAGCACATACCCTCTCTGCCATAGAAACAGCACTGTTATCCCAAACAGGAAAATGTATTCTGCGCTGGGACAGTGAGAGAAAGACCAGGCTCAAAAGGACCTGAAAAATGCCCCCCAATCCTCATGCCCAGGCAGGCTTGTCCTGGGAAAGAGGACTCAGAATATGCTTTTCCATCTACAGTTTTTCATGAGGAAAAAGTGGGGCATGGGCCAGGGAAGGACCACCCTGGTTTTGTCTGACTAACCATCGAGCCCAGTGCTGCTGCCCCAAGAGGGCATAGGGGCCCTAGGGTGGCCACATGTGGATACAGGGCACAGGGCTGGAGGGGCCTCAGGCATCCTGCACCTCAACCTCCCTGTTTTCAGGTTAGAAAATGAGGCCCCAGTGAGGGAGGGACCTGCCACATGCACGTAGCAAAGTGGGCAGAGTTGGTGGAACAGGGGACCTGAGTGACAGGCTGGGGTTCTCTCCAACTTCTCATGCCTTTGTCCGATCCTAGGTCCAGTCCTTCCTGTTTCAGGGTTAATTCAACTCAACTGAGCAGGATTTATGAAACACCAGCTTGTTCTAGGCACATTGGCACTGGGGATAGAAACATGCAGAATTCAGATTCTGACCTCAGGAAGCTCAGTGTGTTCTAGGGGAGAAAGTTCTATAGAGATCAGATCTGCGTGGCCAATTCAGGTGACAATTCATAGTGTCGATTCATAGTGGCTGCTTAGTACATAGGTTTTGAGTGAATGAGTAAATAAATGTTTCATTTGAATGTGGTAATAGGGCATGTTATTCCTTTGCCTCAGTTTTCTCATCTATAAAATAGGGATATGTAGTTTATTTTCCAATTAGGGTGGACTAGCTTGTAACAGACTAACCTTCCTGCTGAGAACAACATTAAATAAGATATTACATATGGAATGTCTATTTATCTATCTTACAGCTTTTTAAGGTTATTGGAGGGAACAAAGCAGTGAAGACTTGAGGGGGCAAAATTGTAAGAAGGAAAAAGTAGAGAAGTTAGCCCAAAATTTGAAGCCACTTTTCCAGTTGTTTTAGTTTCCTAGGCTGCTTAAAGCAAATACCGTGAAATGGGTTGGCTTAAACAATGGGAATATATTAACTTACAGTTTGAAGCAAGGAAAATGTCCAATTCAAGGCATCATCTAAGAGATGCTTTCTTCCCAAAGACCAGTTGCTGGCAACCCTCAGCTCCTCTGCCACATGGCAAGACAAAATAGCGGCATCTGCTGGTCTCACCCTTCTCTTCTGGGTTTTGTTGATTTCAGCTTCTTGCTTCCTTAGCTTTCTCTCTATGTATTCATTCCATTTATAAAGGACTCCAGTAATAGGATTAAGACCCATCCTGAATGCAGTGGGTCACACCTTAACTGAAGTAGCCTCATCAAGATGTCGTATTGGGTAGTGATGTAGCTCAGTGGAATGATAACCTGCTTCCCATGTACGAGGTCCCAGGTTCAATCCCCAGTACCTCCTAAAAATCAACAACAAAAAACTCCTACTTACAATGGATCCACACCCACAGGAATGGATTAACTTTAAGAACATGCTTTTGTAGGGTCCATACAGCTTCAAACTACCATATCCCTCAAGTTATTTGCTGATTTCAAAATATCAGCCAAAACTAAAAAGCTGAGCAGCATGTGGTAGGTAAGGAGCTGAGAAGCTGATCAGAGATTTCAGTGGCCACTCAGGCTTGAGAAGTTAAAACTCGGAGTCCACAGCACACCAAGGTGGAAGTGCCCTGGTAAACACACTGAAGGGCAATGCACTAGGAACAAGGATGGATTGGAAACAGGCCACCCATTGCAGAGGTGGAAAGAGCTTCAATTCCAGACTCGACCAACCTCATCTGCTTCTATCAGGTTGCCTACAGAAGCAAAAATAAATTCTCTGGTAACATCATCCTGAAACTTGAAATAGCTCTACAATTTTTATATACAATTGCTGACATTCAATCCCAAATCTTCAGATATACCAGGAATCAAGTGTAAAGGACCAAAACCAAGGGAAAAAATAGACAAGAAAAAGACTATTAGGAAATCCAGCTACTGGAGTTATCAGACATAAACTTTAATGTATAAAATGAGTAACATAGCACCTATATTGTAGAGTTTTCAAAAAAATTAAACTTTAATACATGTTTATTGCTTAGAATAATACCTGGTGCATTGTAAGTGAAGTGCTTGTTAAATATAAAAAATGTTTAATATTTTTGGGGGATGTGGAATTTCTGCTGGGGGACAAGGCCAACCATTCCTCCCACAGCTGTGGTAAGTTGAACTATGTCCCCCCAGAGACTAGCATTCTTGACCTTAGTCTGCGTTCCAGTGGGTGTACAACCCATACACAGGGTTCTCTGGAAGATGTGGTTTTAGGTAGGGTGTGGCCCAGCTGCATGAGGCAAGGCCTTAATCTAATTACTGGGGTCCTTTGTAAGCAGAAGAGATTCAGACAAAGCAAGAGAAAGCCACAGGGATGAGACAGAAGCCAGTTGCCAACGGGAACCCAGAAGAGAATGGCAAGGGCATCTCTGAGTTTCAGGACAGGCAAGGAGTCCCTGCCTGCCGCTTCTGACCCTGGGAAGAAGCCCACCCTCTGGCATCTGGGACCCTGGCCAGCACATCCCTGCTGTTTAAATCAGCCTACTGTGTGTTATTCGTCATTGCAGCCTTGAACCAAGACAGTAGACACCTGGGATCAGGTAGGTGCTGTGTGAGATGCGTGAGTACAGCAAGGTGAGAGCCCATCTTAAAGATGCTCACAGGTGGGTTAGGGGAGTGCTTTCTCAGCATGGGAGTATCCCACCATGTTGTCCTAAAGAAAAACTGGAGAAGAGTCACGGTACAGGGCCAAGGTATCTAAGTAAGCAGAATGGAGAGGTAACCAACAGAGCAGGTGCTGTGGCACAGGATGTCAGCTGGAGCAATCAAGGTCCTAGCAGGGACTTGGTGTCCAGAGAAGCCATTAAAAGATGGGTAGTCACCCCAAGCTGTCACTGCTGCCCTCATCTTCTGGTTATTGACACATAGAAAGGAGTTTAAAATATCTTATCTCAGGTGCGTTGCAAGAAGGGGGAGGCAGGTAGAGGTCAGAACCTGCCATCAAACCTGCTTATGTGAAGTGATTTCAGGAAGGGCTTCAGCATCTGGGGGTTGGGAAAGAATCTGAGAAAGCCATGAGAGTGTGGGCAATTAAATGAGGGGCCAAGGGGAATTCCGGATGATTTCTTCCTACTTCCAGAGATGGGGAAGACTTGTCTGAATGGGGGAGGGCTGGTGGTCCCATCTACTCAATATCTGCTCAAAAGCACAGGCTCCCCTCAGGCTCCCCACCTGGAGAGTCATTCCCGTCCACTCCCTCACAAAGCCCAGGCAGGAGCAGGGCTCTCTTCTTAGCCCCAGGTAAGATCTCAGTTATTCCCCCACTGAGAGACCAATTTTCACTTCCTTCAACTCCTCAAATGCCTCCTAATATTCTTCTAAAATAGGAAATAAACTTTAACAGTCAGGTGTGGTCTTCAAAACTTTTCTTAGAATTATATATACATATACCATAAAAATCACCTTTTTAACCATTACTTAGTGTAAAGTTCAGTGGCATTAGTTACATTTACAATGTTTTGCTGTTATCATCCATCACCAAAGTTTGTCATCACCCCAAAGAGAAACTCTGCACCCAATTAGCAATAACTCTTCCCAGCCCCTGGTAGCCACTAATCTACTTTCTGCCTTATGAGTTTGCTTATTCTAGATTCTTAGTATAAGGGAATCACATGATGTTTGTCTTTTTGTGTCTGGTTTATTTCACTTTGCGTGATATTTTCAAAGTTCACCCATGTTGTCGCTTGTATCAGCACTTCATTCCTTTTTTTAAATTTTAAACAATTTATTGAAGTATATCATTTATACATGAACATACATAAACTATAAGTGTTCAGTAAACCTTGTGAACTTACAAAGAAATCATGCATAACATCATACAGGGCATCCACACATCACCCCACCACAAATACTTTGCATTGCTGTGAAACATTTGTTAACAAATCATGAAAGAGCATTGTCAAAGTATTACTACTAACTATAGTCTGTATCTTACTCCCCTATACTTTTTTCCAAAGGATTTATTTATTTATTTATTTATTTATTTTTTACTTTTATCCATTTTTATACCCCTCCCATTTTTGTTGTTTTTGTGTCCATTCTCTGGGCAACTCTCTGCATCCAATTCCTGCCTTCTCTTTTCATCCTTCTCCTCCTGTGTTCACTGGGATTTGATTCTCAGAACCTGCGATGTGGGAGAGAGGCATCCTACCACCTCTACCACCTTAGTTCCCGGTTTTTTGGCATATCTCATCTTGACTGTTCTCTGTGTCACTCTCCTGTTAAGTCATCAACTTGCTGTGTGGCTTGCAGGGACTGGCGGCATACCCATGCACGGGGCCTGGTGGCATACCTGTGCACAGAGCATGGGGTGCTCACCCACTCATGGGACCTGGTGACACATCCACGCATGGGGCCTGGGGGGCTCACCTGTTTGCGGGGCTTGACGGTGCACCCATGCATGTGGCATGGTGGCCCACACACCTTCTATATTTTTCTTTATTTAATTTTTACCAGGAAGTCCCGGGGATCGAACCCAGGTCTCTCCATATGGGAGACAGATGCCCAACCATTTGAGCCACATCCATCCCCCTGCTATATCTCTTAAGGTTGACCAAAGATACCTAGAGTTATAGTCATTTCCCATACAGGATGATCATATAATCAATCAGACTTGGTTTATCACCAGCACTCTGAAAACCAGACCTAGGGAGAAAAACTAGGTCTGAGGACACATGCATGGTTTCTAATATAGTGAATGTTTAGCCTACCCTGATTATCACAAAATCAGGACAGCAAGAATATTCGCAGAACTTCATTCCTTTTTATGGCTGAACAATACTCTGTTCCCTGCATACCCTACATATTGCTTATCCACTCCTTTCTCTATGGACACTTGGCTGTTTCTACTTCTCAACTGCTGTGAATAAGCTGCTATGAGCATTGTTGTGTCTGTTTGAGGCCCTACTTTCTGTCCTTGGATGCATGCCTAGGAGTGGAATTGTTGGGTCACATGGTAATTCAAGGTCCAGCCAAACTGAATTCCACAGTGGCTGCGTGGACACCATTAGTGTTTACAGGTATTTCTCACCATTCATCACTTAAACACCTTCCCCTATGGGTTACGGTAGAAGCAAGGGTTAAGATGAACATTCCATCAGATTGTGTGTCCAAAATTACAGTGAGCAGAGCTTCCCTGTGACATGCACTCTCATGAGAGTAAATTTTATGTTAAGACACTGAAATTTGGGATCTGTTACTAGAGCATAATCTATTCTGCCTGAGGCTAGAAGAAATTTCAATTCCACATTCATTTATCAAGCACCTATGTTTTTGTAATGTGTTATGTGCTTCAAGAAATACAAATACTAAGATGACTCAGAGCACACAAATGGGTGTGATCCATGGAAGACTATGAAACATGTTTTATGAAAAATTAAGCTTAAAATAATAAAGGAAAATCAAAGAGGGAGAGGATCACATTTGATTGGAGATTATATAGTTATGACCATATCTGGCAGTTATTGAGCACTTAATATGCTTCAGGCAGTTCAAGAAAAACATACTGTGCAGTTTCCTCCTCTAATCTTCATGAGGATTTTGGTTTCATACCTAGATATGTGCTCAGAGAGGTTAAGTAACTTGCTCCTGTACACACAGCCAGTTGGCAGCAGAGATGGGAATTAGACTCATGGTTCACCCCTTCCCACCTGTCTCCATGCAGGTCTAGGTGTATCCAGGAGCCCCCATCTGCTTGGGCAGAGGGACATCTGTGCTTTCTGGGCATCAGCTAGCCCCACACTGACCATAGCATGAGGGGCTGCTCAAAACACTGCCCACTCCTCCTCCTTTAGCTGGCCCTTGGTCCTGGCCTACCTAGAACCTTGGGGATCATCTCCCACTTTCTGAACAGCTGTGGAAGTTAACAGCACCCTGTGTTCCACAGCAGAAAACAGAGGCCTGAGGTCTAAGTGATTTGCCCTTGTCAAAGAGAGTCAATTCTGAGGCCAGAAAAGCCTCCAGCCTGCCCCAGCACTCTTTGCCCTTCAGAATAGGAGACTCCAGGCCAAGGTGAAGGAAAGAAAAACATAGTGAGAACTCCCATCCTTTCCCTCCTTGCCATTGCCAGTCGACATCTTTTCCCCTGAAACCCAGCTCCTAAAAGGCTGGAGTGCAACTAGGTGAGTGGGTGGGTCTGCACATTGGAGAGGACAAATCCAGTGCTGACCTGGGATGCCCAGGCTGAGGGTGAAGGGGTGAGGAGGATGCTTGCTCCCTTTTCTGGAAGGAGAGTGACTTCCTGGACCCAGCTGGGGGAAGATGGAACCAGCAGAGGGCCTGGGCTGCTAGAGCAGCCCTGGAGACCACGAATGCAGAAACAGGCTGTGCAGCTGGTGGGGGCGCAGGAGTGGCTCCCCAAAATGCACACTGCTTAGGGCCCAGTGGGAACGGCTCTTCCTTCAGCAGCCCAGGCTCTTTCCATGAGGCCCCAGCCTGATTAGAAAGCATTAACCTGGATTAGCTCATATTTCAAGAAGGAGAAACTGAGGCCCGAAGGGGATGGGGGTTCCAAGGTGCTCTTATGGTCTGACTCCTCACCCTTCCACCTCCTTCTCTACTTTCAGCCCCCACACTCAGGGCTTCCCCAAGCTGTCTCCCCTTCCCCCAGCTCCAGCTGTTAAACCCCCCCCTCTGCTCTGGAGCTCCCAGCTTCCGCCCAAGTCCTCAGAACTGGATCTGTTTCTCTGTCCAGTCCCTTTGGGTTGATGAACCAATTGCACATCTGCCTTACTTTAGTTATTTTGCCAGATTCACCCAGATATCTTGGAAAACCCCTGTGGGTTGGTCTAGCAGCATCCCCATCCCCACTTTTATCCCATCTCCCTCTGTGAGCTCCTCCAACCCCTGGGTTGCCAACCTAGGTCTAGTCATTCCATCTCCTGCTTGTCTGGAAGGGCAAAGAGGATGGACAAATGAATGAATAAATGGATGAATGGATGGATGGATGGACAGATGGATGGATGAATAGATGGGTGAATGGATGGATGGATGGTTGAATGGATGAATGGATGGATGGACGGATGGATGGATGGACAGATGGATGGATGAACAGATGGGTGAATGGATGGATGGATGGTTGAATGGATTAGACAAATGGATCGATGAGTGGACAAAAGGTTGGACAAATGAATGAATGGGTGAATGGATGGATGGAAGGGTGGATGAATGAAAGGATGGAAAAATGGATGGATGAATGAATGAACAGATGGATGGATGGGTGGATGATGGATGAATGGTTTATTGGATGAATGAGTGAATAATGGGTGGATGAATGGATGGATGGATGGATAGATGAATTGGTGGATGAATGAATGGTTCGATGGATGGATGGATGGATGGATGGATGGATGGATGGATGGATGGACAAATAGTTTAATAGATGGATGAGTGAATGAATGGATGAATGGATGGATAGATGGATGGACTGATGGATAATGAATGAATGAATGAATGGGTGGATGAATGAATTTCTGCTCTGACACCCAGGGCCTTATCCTGTGACATGTACTACTACAGTTCCCCTGACCCCAGACCTACCCTGCCCAAAGTGGCCCATTCTCCAGAGTAAGCCCACCATTATTTTCTTCATCCCCAAATTAAAGTCACCCTGACCACCAGGGCAGCTGCTGTGGAGAAGGTATGCAGGCCAGGCCTCAGGAGGCTTAGGGTTTAGTCTCCTCCTGCTCTTACCTAAGCCTGGTGGCTGGTCAGTGAAAGGCTGCTCCCTATCTTAGGCTGGTGCCAGGTGCAGCAAGACCATGATGTAACAGGCAGCCCTTGGTCAAAGCTCAAGGTCCAGAGAAAAGCTGGGTTTGTGGGAGGTACATAATGGAGGAAGGCTTTTCTATACTGGCAATGCCCCAAACTGCCTGCCTGCTGCAGGGCTGCCCACCAGTGCTTCTTTCCTGCCAACCCAGATGCCCCAAATGAGACTGGTGATGCAGTTCTCCTAATCAGTGCAGCTGGTAGAGAAAAAGAGAGGCACAATTGTCCTGGGGTGACATGGAGGCACTTTGTCTTCGTTTTTCTTCTTTGATTCTCACATCGTTACCAGTCAGGTAGAACATTCTACAGCTAAGAAAACTGAGACTCAAAATCATGAAAATACTTGTTCAAAATCAGAACTAAGTGGCAGAGCCAGGATTCAACTCCTAAAACCGTATTGCTACCCCTTGTAGACCAAGGAGATATACTTGACCAGGGGGCCCCCTCCCTCCCTACCTGTTTTCCTTCTATTATTGGAATGTTAGGAACACAAAGAGACAGGCTCAAGACATGGAACTTAATCCATGGCAATGAGAGCTGTCTTCCGTGGTGACACAGACCCCACTATGAGCTTTGGGGGCCCAGGGTGGGAGCTGAGAGACCTCTGTGCCTGGATACAGGGGTGTGCATCTTTCAAGTGGCTCTACAGGCCTTACACAAATACTTGTGCAGATGGGAGAGAAACAATCACCACCTCTAAGGAGAACATGCTGTGATTTGCCAGGCCTGCATTAGACCCCATGCACTGCGAAAAGCTACTGGGGAAGCAAAGAACAGGTGGGTACCATTGCCAGTCCCCTCTCTCCCTATCCCCAGCCTGGCATTACAGGATGGCTAGCATGCTTTTAGGCTCACTGGGAGGGGTCCAGACCCATCTCAACAGCAGGGCAAATCCCGGGCCCTCCATCCCACTGAAGAGACAGGGGTGGGCTTGTGCAGGTGGATTCAGGCAGGCCCCGGGCAGTGCTCAGGGTGAGCCTCAGGCACCAAAGAGTTGGAAGGCTCAGAATTTCCCTTTGCTGAGGATTCACCCACAGCATCACCTCTGAGCCCTGCTCCTCCCTCATGCTCAGCTCCCTGTGGCCTCTGAGACCCCCCCACAAACACTGCTGGTCCCCTTGGCTGGGGGGCTTCTTGACCTGCATTCATCTACACTGGATAAACAGGGATGCAGCAATATCCACACTCACCCAGTGCAGCCCCGAACCAGCTTTGCTTCAGCTACCTCTTCAGCTGTAAACAGGAGAGTAACAAAATCTACCCACCCAGATCAAGGTTTAAAGGGGAAGATGAAATGAGCTCATCCAGGCCAAAGCATTTTGCCATGTTCAGATTGTAATCAGGCTGATGAGTGCCAGTGTTACTCTATTCACTGCCTAGCCTGGGCAGGTGGGGTCCTGGGGACCCTCACGGCTGCTAGGATATGCTACATGAGGGTCATGAGATATGAAGAATGATGTTTTAGGGAGGGCAGGGCCGCTCTACTCAGAGGGTGTGCAAAATGGCCTCTGATTTTCTTTCTGGAGGGTGAAAGACATGGTAGAAGCTGTAAATCGTTCCATGCCCACCCGCTCAAGATCCAAGGGGAAGGCCCAAGCTGAGTTGCCCCCAGCCTTGGCCTGTCCCCAGCCTTGGACTGTGCAAGCATGGGTGGCTTTCCCAGGACCTCTCCTTCACTGTTGACATGAGCTGCTCAGCCAGCCCAGCTGCTCCGCAGAAGCACTAAAGGGCCTGAAGAGCCCTTATTTCTGAGCATCCAGAGGGGCTCACAAAGGGGAGAAGGCCAAGAGACCACATGCCCTGGGCTCCAGTGACAGAGCTGAGCCTTTCCTAAGCAGGCACAGGCTCAGGCCATGCAGCAGGCTAGGCCCCAGTGTAAAAGATGACCTGGAGGGATGTCTTTATGAGCCACACCAAACAGTGGACTCAAGAACCAAGACCAAGGGGCCTTAGGTTCAAATTCAAGTTCTTGCAGTTCAGGTTCCAGGGTGAGGCTCAAACCTAACACATCCCTTTGCACACTGTGGGATTTAGGGCCACATCCTCTTCTGGAATATGGTGAAAGATAATAGTACTCACCTCTTAGGGGTGTTACAAGCACTGAGTGAGATCATGGATGGGCCTGATGTATTGTGTGATGGCGTGAGGCTCCAAATTCTTTCATCTAAGTTGCTTACAATCTAGAAGGAAACAAGGCACAAGACTATAAGTGTTTATCATAAGAAAATTAGCCCAATTGCCCAAGCTAGAAACCAGGGAACCATCTTTGACTCCTCTCTCAATCATGGGGCCCATCATCAAATCCCACCAGGTCTTACTCCCACACCACTTGCAAGGCCTCTTCTCCAATTCAGGCCATTACAACATGCCACCTGTATTGCAAAACCATGGCAATAATAATATCATTGATCAATTTATTCATCAAAGACACACACACCTGACAATTAGAGCTCATCAGCCTGAGATAATCAGATAGAAGGAACTGGGAAGAAGCACTGCCTCAGCTAAATGGACCATTTCAAATAGACCAGATTGGGGGCATGGCTTGAGGACCCCCTGCCTTCTGGCACAAGAGAGCCTTCAGGATCTGATTCCCATCATCTCCCCTCGACTTGCCCCACCTTATCCTTTACACATTTGTCAAGCAGAGTTATTTGCTGTTCATGGGACAAGCCTCTCTCTGTGTCTTTTTCTCTCTCTTTTTCTCCACATGCTGTTTCTTCATCTGCCTTTAATGCCTTCAACTTCACTTGAGAAAATCCCTGTACTCCTTTGGGCTTCGCTAAAGTGTCACTCTGGCTCCACCTACCCCCACCTCAAGGATAGACTAGCTGCGCCTCCACCAAGCAACCAGGGCACCCTTTCCATTCTTTCCTAGCCCTTTTCACACACATTGCAATGAACTATTTCTTTGTTGGCCTTCCCCTGTGGATGGAGAATCCCTGGAAGACCATCACTGTATTTTAGCACTTCTTTGTGTCCCTGTACTCAGAGTGGTCCTAATCTAAGGACAGGGGCTCTAACCATTTCTTCTGAAGGTCGCTGAACTTGGAGAAGAGCAACCAGCTCTTCTAGGGTTCCTGTACATGGCTGCTGGGGCAGGCCTTGGAGCCTCTGCTCATGTCAGTAACTAGAGGTCAGTCTACAACAGCAGTTCTTAAATGGGGGTCCATAGACCCCAAGGGTTCCATGGAAAGATTTCAGGGAGTCCATGAGCTTGAATTGAAAATTCAAAAACATTATTCTTATGGGGACGTGTTGGTGTGGGTATGATGTATTTCTTAAATAATACACAATATAGTGTGGACTTAGTGTGATTGTTTATTTTGATGTAGTGTGTTCTGAATACAGTAGATAGCTGTCTGCAAAAATGTTGGTGAGGATGGTGGAGATGGTTTTATGACATAATGGGAAAACCTGAATTTCTAAATGTTTGCCAAAAATGACCATTTGAACAGATGTTGAACCATGTTACGTTATCAGGTATTGAAATTAAGGGAAAGTTGTAAAACATAATTTTGAATAATACTAAAATTTAATTTAAATACATGCTGATGTTGAATGTCATAAAACTATCTGCTGCTACATTCTGAGAAGGGGTCTGCTTCTTCAACTGATGGAAAAGGTGTCTGTGGAACAAAAATGTTAAGAACCCCTGGTCTACAACTTCTTCAAGGCCATTCCTGGAGAACCTGGTTCTCTTATTGAAACAACTCCTCTCTCAGTGCTCTTCCTAGATGCTTTTCTTGGGGAGGAGTGTGGGGGCCTGCCTGTGGCTACCCTTAACTGCTCATGCTTAGCCCCCGTGGTGAATCAGCAAGGCCACCGGCCACTGGTTCTCCAGGCTAGCACATGCCCAGCACACAACAGGCCCTCAGGAAATGTTGTGGAATGAATGCTAGCATCACTCATCATGATTTTCAGTGCAAGGAGTGTCACAGAAGATGCCATAGAGGGCACACAGCAGCTGTCCTGGCTCAGTGGGGAACATGTTAGAAGCCCTGCCAGTTATTTTCCTCCAGAAAGGTTTATTTTCTCTCTTTCTGGGCAGTTATAAAGGTACAGATCACCTTAATCCAGTTGGAGATGGATGGAGAGGCTGCATTTCCCTCTTCATAATATTGGATCTATTTCTAATTTGCCATTCTTTCTAGGGCAGAGCAGTTGAAACGGTGGATGAAAGGTGTTTCCTAGGTTGCCTTTCCTTGGTGGGACCTGAATTTGAGTTTTTGCTCCTCAGCATGGTGAGATTGCTGAAAGCTCTGTTGGCTAATGAGCAGGACTCCATGCTGCTTCTGAATGGATGTGTGGTTTGGGGAGAAAGGTATCTTCCTTGTGCCCCCTTCTCTCTTGACTCCTCTATTCCCAGCTTCCATGGTAGCCATGGACTTGAATTTATGCCCAAAGCTCTACTCAGCCACCACTTTCTATTTGTCATTCTTCCTGCCTTCTCAATCTCTCACCCTGAACCAATTACAAACTGGCAAACTCCTGGAGGGGAAAGGAGCACAGGCTCGCCTCAGGGATTGCCTCCTACCCCAGAGGTCAAGACTCAGGTCCTGGCTTCCATGGCAATACTCTAAGGCCTCCAACCATGCTTTCTTTATTAGAGGCTGGCAGGTTTACAGAAAAACCATGCAGAAAATACAGTGCCCATGTACCCACCCTTGCATTATTCATGCTTTGTATTAGTGTGGTACATTTGTAGCAGTTGAAGAAAGAATATTAGTAAATTGTATTATTAAGCCCAGCTTTTCTGTTGTTATTTGTTTGTCAGTGGGAGTTTGTGTCTCCAAAAGTAAAAGTCAACTGTTTCTGCCTTTCTTTTTTATTATTATATTTTTTCTTTAAATACCTTAACTATTGTTTTCCCCTAAGGAGAAATTCTGGATGGGTTTTAAGATGACAACAATTTATCTGAGTCATTATGTAGTGAAAGGTCATTATGATACAAATTCAACCATATGCACTTGGAGTCAGTGAGAGAACAACAGTTTAAATATTGCTCACAATTCTTCTAAATAAAGGTGTGCTCCAGTATGAGCATGAATGGGGGACATGACTGCTGGTTCCTCAGTCAGCTGCAGTGTGAGCTGCTTGCCACATTGACTGTGATTTAGAAAAAGGAGACAGTGAAGTGCTTGTTCCACAAGCTCCTAAAGCCAGCGGTCTTGTCTTGTGCTCGGCTGAAGAAATGGTGGTTTGTGTCCATGTGGTGTCCAACTGTCCTGTCAGACTTCCTGAAAAGTGGCATGCCAGTCTCCAAAATGACACTTCATAGGAGATTTTCTGTGCTATTTTGAATTCTACACAATTTTCACTCACATGCTAACTCTCAAGGTCTACCTGTATGTCGAACTCAACTCCACCCACGGGGCCCTCATTTTCCTGCTCTAATTACCTCACAGGCCAGGGCTGAGGGAAAAAC
>JAQZBX010028601.1:0-27576 GCA_029593785.1 Cabassous unicinctus
TTGGTTAGACAAAAGGGTGCTGGGTTGGACAAGGCATTTCCAGCCATGTTTATAATTGCAGTCTTTATTCTAAGAGCACTGGGAAATATTGTGTTCACTTAAACATGTGAGTGGTATAATGAAATTTATCATTTGAAACTATCACAGTGACTGTATTTGGAACAGATAAAGGCCCATCCTAGTGGATGTAGGGAGGTCAATTATAAGATAAGAAATGATGATAGCTTGGTCTATGTCAGTGGAGACAGAGAGATGTGTATAGATTTCGCATGCTTCAGGTGTGAAATTATCTTTAATTTATGACAGATTGAATATATGTGACAAGAGAGTTTTGAGACCAAAAAATTCCAAGTTTTCTCTTTTCCATAGCAAAGTGAATGGTGGCGTAATTTGCTGCTGTTACAAAGTGGAGCATTTTGACATTTTTTCAGAATGAGAGTCACTCATAGGCTTGATTTGGGCATGTTATGTTTGAGATATATTTAGTGTTCATGTGAAGATGTTAATTAGAAACTGGATTTCAAACTTCATATTAGTACTTTGGGATTTTCCAGGTTATGGTATTGAAATGAAACTGAAATGTGTGTATTGTAAATGTCTTTGGAACGTATGTAGTATTAGTGACTACATATTATCAGCCAAACATGGGAATTGGCCTTTACATTCTTATGGATCATTTACTGAAGAAGTTGACAAAACTTTTTGGGGAAAAATATATTACACTCTTAATTCCCTTCAAAATATTTACAGGAAATATTCTCTTAATAATCTTTTAAAAAATGATGTACTTTTATAATATCAAACATTTTTAACACCTGTTTTTCTACTATCTGTTTTCTACTGTCTTAAAATAGTAGCTCCTTCTTGTATAAATTCTCTGAATTTTTCTCTCAGAATGGCAAAAATACCCATCATCTAACAAACAAAAATTTAATTTACTATTTTAGTATATTTTAGAGAGTTTTTATTAAAATATTTGTAAGAATATAAAGAGCATTGAAAGAGGAATATCTCTGAAGATAAAGTGAATTAGTTCTATAAGCATTGTATTTTAGGAACTTAGAGATCAATATATTAATTAGAAGAGTGATTAACAGTTTACCCTAAATAAGGTGCTCATTCTTTTTGATAAATTCTTGTACTTTGGACATAATTTAAGGTTGAATTATTCAAATCTTCTGCTTAATCAGTTCCATAACATGAATGATAAGTGTGTAGCTGATTTTGAAGTAATGAAATAAAGCATTTGTAAGTTCATTGAGAATGTACAGCTATGAAGTTATTTTATTTTTTTCTCAGTTAGTGTTAAACTTAAGCTTTGCTTTTTGATTTCCCCTTTTTAATCCCTTGACCATATCAACCAGGTTCTATAACATCTTTTCAAATTAAAATTCTGGGAATAGGAATTTTGAAACTTCCAATCTCATTTAAGTCAAAACTCAGCCACGGACTAACAATTTCTAGACCTCCAGTGAATTGATAAGCCATGGCTGAGGGAGAAGAAGAGGGTGAATGTATTTATTGTATGAGACCACAGCAATGAGGAGAAATTGTTGGCAATGCAGTTCTTTCTTTGTTATAATTGCATATGATTCCACCCAGTCTACTAGGCTTCCCAGTGAATGTCTGCATAATTTATTGCAGTAATATTCAGTCCCAAACTCCAGGGGATACAAGTCCAGCTCTGTATTCAACTTTTTCCCATTCTAACATTACTAAGATGGGAATACATACGTTGGTCACAGGTTTGGCATCTCAGTAAGCATCCAGCTGTAGAACTATAGGCCATGTATTGGTATCCTAGTACTGCCATAACAAATTGTAACAAACTGGGTAGCTTAAAAATAACAGATATTTATTTTCTCCAAGTTCTGGAAGCCAGAAGTTCAAAATCAAGTCATTAGAAAGACCACACTCCCTCCAAAGTCTCTAGGGGAGAAGACTTTCTTTCCTCTTCTGACTACCGGCAGCCCGTGGTTTTCCTTTGCTGCAGCAGCTAAACTTCAGTCTCAGCCTCAGTGTCTTCACATGACCCTCCTTCCTCTAGGTGTAACCTTGTATCCTTTCCTCTTTAATACTGACACCAGTCATCGGATTTAGGACCCACCCTAATTCTAGGTTTAACTAATAACATTTGCAAATACCCTGTTTCCAGATAATGTTGCTTTCTTTGGTTCTAGATGACCATGAAATTGGGAGTGGCACTATCCAACCCAATACAATGCTTTCAGAGTCATTCAGAGTTCCACAAATGATTCTTTTTGAGGCATCCCAATATAATTTGGTGTACTAGGCAGGATGGCACTTCTAACTCTCCTTAGAAGTAGAGAAAAAATATCCTCATGAACATAGCATTTCCTACAAGTATTTGAGTCCTAATTTCTGCATAGCTTCCCCTGTCTTCCTCATATAAAGGTTGATAGGAACATTCATGTTGGCTAGAATGATTTTACACCTTCCACTTAGCAAAATTATTAGTGGCTCATTTTCAATCATCTATAGAATTTTTTTAAATTAAAGAATACCTATGTTTACAGAAAAATCATGGATAAAATAAAGAGTTCCCATAAGCCACCCTATTATTACTTAAGAATTTACCATGCTTCTTTCCTTTAGCTTTGTTTTCCTGAAATTGCTAAAGAAGATGAAAAAGCCCCACAACATACCTATCTTATATTTACAACTGTTCCAGTGAATATAGTATCAACTTTTTTACCTTAGTTTAAACTACTTAACATCCTGAAAAAAATATGTAATAAAAATGTTAACATCAGTTTCTATCAATTTTAAAGTTTTTAAAGCATTGACTACTGGAATTTCTGATACTTAAAATCAGTTTTGGCTGTGTAAGTGGTTATGTCAAACAGTCCTTACGTGAGGGAACTTGGTGTTGGTAATAACCAGCAAAGTAGATACGTATTGGGAAGCATCTCTTTGGTGTCCATGATTTTTATCTAAATTCCATTTCTACACACCATTTTTTTCATCCTGTACATTCTGCAGAAGGGCATTTCTGTAACGTTGCTGTTTGGAACCTCTACTCATTCTTTTAAACAAATAGGTGGTATTGATTTGTCTTTAATGATTATGTGGAAGCTATTTTTTTTTCTACTTTAAATTTGGGGGAAAAACATCTTGGAGCCCAAGCAGTAAAAAGTGAAAAAGACTTGGTAAAAAGTTTTCTGTTGTTATTCTCTTGGCAATGCAGCAGCATTCTGGAAACCCATGGGGTTGGAAGTTGAGAGTGTCCTGAATCATTGCTCCTCTCCTTAGCATGGATTTTACATAGAGATTGTTTAATAAAGAGCAACAGCAAAGCTTCTGTAAGTGGTTTTGCTTAGTCGGTTTTTCAAATTAAGAGTAAAACAACATAAAGAATCAGATACTCCATGATTATCCGCAGCTGCCAGACTGGTGTCTGAGTCCATTATGAAGTATTAGTTATGTGTCTCAGAGCCAACCAAGACACATCTTTGGAGGGTATGAGGATCTGCTGTTGTACAGGTAAAGGCTGTGAAGCCTGAGACTTTCCAACTTTCTGAAGTTGCCTTCATTTAAAGTTATCTCAGTACCCCATGTACAATCAAAATCACTCACTTCTTCCCAACAGGAAAAGCAGAACATCATATAGTCCAGCCACAGGTAATTGATATCTTTGCTCAGTTTTCACTTCCAATGATGTTTAGTCTTTATGCATAAAATCTTAGGTGTGTCTATTCCAGCCTTTTATCTATTAATATACACTCAAGATTTTGAAGCTCACCACATGGATACTTATAAATCAAGTGATAATTTTGCTAGTATATTAATTTGACCAAAGCAAATCACTGTGCATCCAGCACAAGGAAAAACAGGAAAATTGAACAAAATAAATACCAGTCACCACTATTTAAAAGTTATATAAATAGGAAGAATCTCGTATCACACTGACAAGTGGTTTAACCATCAGCCTAGAAAAAATATGCATGCACATATTTAACTATTCATTTTTCAAAATACTGTTAATAAAATAACTGAGAGGTCCAAGAACCTGGAGCGAGTTATTGGTTATCAAATTTAGCTGTTTCACTTTCTGTCCATTGCAAGCATTGAATTTATTTTTGCCTTTAGGTATATTTTTGAGCACTTGAGGGGGAAAGCTGTGCATTATATTACTAATTTATTTATCCTTGCATTTAACTTATTGCTTAATAATATTTTAATAGATTTTACTTGACTATGAGGAAGCCAGGGCATGTAGAATCCTAAACTATGGCTGGAAGTAGATTCACCATTCCTAGAAATGCAGGAAATAGTCTTGCAAATAAATAAATTTTTCAGTGCAGAATGCTTCTAAGTAATTGAAAATACATGGATATTTATAATCAAATCATATCAATATTAATAAAGCTAACAATAAATAACTCATTGTGTGGCTACTCATTATCAGAATTTGTGCAAGGTTATTTTTTAAAACCTCTTGTTTCTCCCTTTAATCACCACAATCTATGAAAATTCCAAATAAATAACTGACCCTTCTGTTATTCAATAACATTAAGCTTTTTGAAAAAGGATATTATTTGCATATTATTTGGAAGGAGATATGTTTCAGACCATTTATCTGTATATTTATCTACATATTTTTACTCATTTTGATTTGAACAGAGTGAATCACTGAATAGCTAGCTAAAATCTGAGTCAACAAAATTAACAGAATCTCCTTCTCTCAAAATCAATGCAATTTTACAGGAATTTATGAATAGGGGGACATACCTAGAACCACAATGTAAGTCTAATTTTTCTCTTTGGTCTAGAATGTCCAAGATTCCAAAGTTAACATTGTGATGGACTAGGCATTATATATATTTTTTATAAAAACCATAGGGAATGCATCCTCTACATGACTTAAGTATGTGAGTCTCAAGAGGAATAAGTACAGAAACAACGATAAATATTCCATGTGCAATTTGGTTTTCATTTCTCAAATACACTTTTCCAGAGATAATCTATTGCATTTAAGTTTTCATTCATAAAACTAATAGTGATTGGTACTAATCATGTAGTTGAAATAATTACTGACCTTCACCTTATGTTTGCTATAGTAATCTTTAAGCTCCTCAAGTGGATGGACACATTGTGTTGGATATCAGGTCTTTGTATTATAATTAAGTACAGGACACCATGCAGAGTTGGCTCCATAAGCCCCTCAGGTAATACACACTTCATTCATTTTTTATGGTTCAATTGTTAGCAGCATAAATAAGTAGGCCTTGTTAGGGAAATTCTAAATGTCTAATAGAATTAATTAAAATAAGCTTATAAAATAAGAAAAATGATGTTTCTGGCACTGTTCCAAAGAAATGAAAAACTTGTTCATTCTCCAGGATCCTCATTCATTCAAGCAGAACATATATACTTTCCACTGCTGGTCAATTTGGTAAAAATCATTGGGGTAGCAATTAAGGGGAGTAAAAGTGAGGTTGAAAGAACAATTAAGACGTTAGTGCACTATTGGAGAAAGCACATTTTCCTCTTTCCAAATTCTCACATGAATGCCAAACATGGGAGTTTTAAACACAATATCTCCCTTCTCATAAAATAACTGACAGAAAAATTCTCCTCTTTTTCTGTACTTGCTTTGTTCCTGAGAGAGGAAGTAAAACCTTGTCTTTGGGTGCAGTGTTTCCCCAGTCACCTTGGAAACACTACCTGAAGGAATGTATCACATTGAGAAAAAACAAGGCTCTGTTTGAGGGTGCACCTAACAATTGCAGCAAAAGATCAGGCTACATATGATTATGATATTTTACCAAACCACATCCCCAAATGTTTTTCAAACTCCTTTCTGATAGTAAAAGAGATTTTTATGAGTAAAAACCAAATAATGATATTTCTAATTCCAAAAGATGAAGACATTAACTTGAATACACCTCTCAAGTAGCTGCTGAAGAGGAGAAATTTCCAGTTGTTACTATGGGTAGTTACAATTTATTTTACTGAATCAAGCTGAAATAAGCAGAATTGTAAATTTCATTGGAACATATATAGTTTAAAGACTACATTTTAACAGCCAAACTGATGAACTGGCCTTTATGTACCTGTGGATCATTTATTGGAGAATTTGACTAAACATGTTTTTTTTTTCCATTGAAAAAAAATTATTTAAGTAAATCATTCATACATAAACATACATAAACAATAAATGTATAGGAAGAGTTGTAAACTTACAAAACAAGCATACATAACATCATACAGGGCTCTCATACCTCACCCTATCACCATCACTTTGCAATGTTGTGAGACATTTGTTACAAATTATGGAAAATCTTATTACTAATTATACTCCTTATTTACAGTTGGTGTATTTCCCCCCAACCCAACATATTATTATTTTTTAAATATATTTTTATGCCAAAAGTTGTAAAGTTACAGAACAATCATGCACACTTTCAGAATTCCCAAAAAACACCCCTCTATCAACACACCACACTGTGGTGGAATATTTGTTACAGATTATGAGATAATATCATCTGATTATTACCAGGTCCACAGCATACATTTGGCACACATTTTTCATACTCCCCCATTATCACCAAAGTACTTCTTTGGCATAGATGCAAGAATATTACATTATTACTGTTAACCATACTCCATAGGTCACTCCTGTTGTATTTTTCCTTCTCCATTTCCCACCAACCTGCAATAGTGATGTACATCTGCTTTAGATCACAAAGGACACTCTTACATCTGTACCATCAACCACTATTCTCATTCACCTCTGAATTTACTGTGCTATTCAGTCCCTAGACTAATCTCTAGCTTTCTGTCAATTTGGCATTTACTTCCCTAGACTACCATTTTCAGCCACATCCCCATTTAAACACCAGCTGTTACTCACTATGTGAGTAACATAGTGTTACTCACTATGTAAATATACATCAACTCTGTATATTTCCACACTTTTACAGTAAAGATAATTAAAACCTCAAATATATTAAATATCTGTAGTCCAGCTCAGTCCTCTTTTTATCTCCTTTAAGGATCCACCACCTACCACCAGGTCTTGAAGATATTTCCTACATTTTATTCTAGAAGCCTTAGGGTTCTCGCTTTTATATTTAGGTTTTCGATTCATCTTGAGTTAATCTTTACATAGGGTGTGAGATAGGGGACTTCTTTCTTTCTTTCACATGAATATCCAATTTTCTCAGCAACATTTGTTGAATGGACCATTCAGCCCGAGCTGGGTGGGCTTGACAGGCCTGTCAAAAATCACTTGACCATAGATGTGAAGATCTATTTTTCAACCATCAGTTTGGTTCCATTGGTCCACGTTTCCATCCGTATGTAAACACCATGCCATTTCTAGCACTGTAGCTAGATAATATGACCCAAAGTCCAGAACAGAGAGTCCTCCAACTTCGCTCTTCCTCCTCAATATGTTTCCGGTCATTCAGTACCACCCACCCCTCCAAATAAACCTGCCAATTTTATTTTCCATTTATTTAAAAAATGCTGGTGGAATCTTTATTGAGACTGCACTGAATCTGTATATCAATTTGAGTAGAAGTGACACTTCAACGATATTCAGTATTTCAATCCATAAGCATGGAAGTTCCTTCCAACCATCTAGGTCTTTTATTTATTTTTTTTAATTTCTTTTAACAATGAAGTTTAGTTTTCTGAACACAAGTGCCCTACGTCATTGGTTAAGTTTATTCCTGAATATTCAGGTTTTATCTGTAATATTTTATTTTCACCACTCTTTTGACACTTTTAGTTATTTTTATAGATATAATCTTCATTTCTAGACTCTCTTCCAGGCATCTCTCTCTTGTCTTTCCTTTTTAGGCTGTAGCACACCCTTTAGTTTTTCCTGCAAAGCAGCTCTCTTGGTTACAAACTCTCTCAGTTTATGTTTGTATCTGAATATTCTAAACTTGCCCTCATTTTTGAAAGAAAATCCTGCTGGATATATGATTCTTGGCTGGAACTTCTTCTCTTGCAATATCTTAAATATATCATACCACTGTCTTCCAGGCTCCATGTTTTCTGGTGAGAAATCAGCCGTTAATCTTATTGGGTATCTCTTATATGTTATGCATTGCTTTTCTCTTGCTGTTCTCAGAATGCTGTCTTTGTCTTAGACATTTGACATTCTGATTTGTATGTGTCTCGGAGTTGGTCAATAAGGATTTTTTCAGATGGGAGTACATCATGCTTCTTGAACACGGATATCTATGTCCTTCAATAGGGTTAGGAAATTTTCTACCATTGTTTCTTCAAATACTCCTTCTGCCCCCTTTCCCTTTTCTTCTTCTTCTGGGACACCCATGACACATGCGTTTGCATGCCTCTTGCTGTCTTTTAGTTCCCTGTGAACTTGTTCAATATTTTTCAATCTTTTCTTCATCTGTTCTTTTGTGTGTTCACTTTCAGAGGCCATTTCCTCAAGTTCACCAAACCTTTATTTTGCTTCCTCAAACCTTCTATTATATTATTCCAGCATATGTTTAATTTCATTTATTGCACCTTTCATTCCCTTAAGATCTGCTGTTTTTCTATATATGCTTTCAAATTCTTCTTTTGCTCATCCAATGTCTTTTTAATATCCTTAATTTCTTTAGCCATCTCATTGAATTTATTAAGGAGATATGTTTGAACATCTATGATTAGCTTTCTCAACTCCTTTATGTCATCTGGAGGCTTATCTTGTTCCTCTAACTGGGGCCATATCTTCCTGCTTCTTGGTGTGGATTGTAATTTTTTGTTGGTGTCTTGGCATCTGTCTTACAAGAGTAATTATTCTGGGTGCAGTTTTTCCCTTTAGTTTGGGGCTTCCTGCCCTTTCTACCTTGCTGTGTGTGTAATAGGAGCCAAGGATATAGTTGGTGCTATAAGCTGTGGAGGTTCAAGCCACCCTCATTGCCTCAAGGACCAGTGAAGCTTCTCCCAAGTTTTTCCTTTGCCAGGGGTAGTGACAGAGCCACAGCTATGAGGAATAATCCAATGCATGCTGACCTAGACTATAGTTACCCAGAGAGACTGATGAAGCTTCATGCCCCTTTCTCTCCTGGCTGGGGCAGGGAAGGAGCTGCAGGTATGGGCAGCAATCAATGCAGTGCCGGCCCAAGAGGACCACAGTTGCCCCAGTAGACTTCCAGCCATCCAGGCTGTGTTAGCTAAATGTACCTGCAGTTACGTGGATAGGTTGGTGCAGGGCCCGTCAGCTTCCTTCCTGCTAGAAGTGGGGCTGAAGCCTAGCCTAGGGATACATGCCAATCTAGGTGAAAGAAACCTGTATGTACAGTCACTGTGATTTTCAGTCAGACTGGCTTTCCCACATGCTGGTGGTGGAGTCAAAATTGTGGCTACTGGCCTCCTTCTGACTTGGACAGGCTCAAATTTTAGCTGTTCTTAGGGTTGTACTTTAGCCAGCCTATTTTACTAATCAGTAGCTGAAATCGGTGGCCAACTGTCTCTTCCTCCCCTATTTTGGGAAAATGGAGCTTCCAATTCCTGCCACAGAATACCTCCTGGGGTGGCTTGCACTGCCAAAGTAGGATGATGGCCCATCTGCTCGGTGTGGCCTGTAATTTCCCACAGAGTTTGGCAAAGCTCCCCCCAGCTTCCTCCCTGCCAAAGATGGGCCTGGGGCTTAGGCTATAGGGGCAATTTGAAGTAGATGGAAAAAAGCCAGTCCCAAGCAGCAATGTGATTTTCAGTCAGTCCCACTTCCCCTCAGGATAGGAGGGAAGTTAAGATGGCTGCCACTAGACTCTTTCTGACTTAGACAGGTTCAAACAATAGCTATTCTTAGAATTAAACTTTAGCCTACTGCATTTACTAATCATTAGCTGAACTTGGTGCCCAAACGTCTCTTCCTCCCCCGTTTTGGGAAGTGGAGCTTTCAATTCCAGCCGTGGAGCAGCTCCGAAGGTGGCTTGTGCCTCGAGTGGAGGATGGGCACTGACCTCCAAGGCATGGAGTGCTCTATTAAGGAATCTTCTCTGAGATGAACAGTCTCCTCCTCCCATTCTTTCAAGGATGTTGCAGGATGCACTTCTGGTCTCCTGTAGTCCCCAAACAAGTGCTCTAGATTGCTCTGGGAGATCACGAACTGCCTCCTAGCAGGAGCTGATTCTGGGAGCTCTTTACTCTGCCACTATCTTGCTTGTTGCTTAAACTAAATATGTTTTTAAAGGGAAAATAGGTGAAAATCATACGTCCCTTCAAAATATTTATGGAAATATTTCCCTTAATTACCATTTACAAAAAATGTTGCACTTCTATAATTTCAAATATGCCAAAAACCTATTTACCCTCTCTCTCTTTTCAAGTGACTTGAAATTGTAGATTTTTCTAATAAAATTTTTCCATTTGTGTTCAGAGACTGGCAAACATCATCTTCTTCTAAAAACGAGATCGTCACTTAAAAAAATTCAGTGTGTATTTTATGGTTTCATACTAAATTATTTGGAAGAATTTAAATACCATATAAGAAGATCTCTGAAGATAAGTTGACTAGATTCCATTCGCATTGTATTTTAGGAATTTATACATCAGTATATTAATTAGAAGTATGACTACCAATTTACTTTAAATGAGGTGTTCATTTTTTTTTTAGTAAATTCTTATATTTTGAACATAATGTAAGGATGTATGATTCAAGTCTCGTGCTTAATCAGTTCTATAACATGAATGCTATGTGTATAAAATATTTTTCAGTAATTAAATAAAACATTAGAAAATTTCTTTGGAACACAAAAATCTTTGGGAATAAAACTATGAAGCATTTTACTTTTCTTCTATCACCATATAATCTTGTTCTTTTTTATAAGAGACCATTTATATAATTATATTGTGGAGAAAAAATTGAGAATAGTTTTTCATTTTTGTATCTTTGATTCCTTTATTTTTTTTTTCTTCATACAATAAATTTTATTTTTAGTAAAGTTTAAGATTACAGAATAGCTACATCAGAAGGATAGTGGATTCCATATATCCCATCATCTCTCCTTTCCAAATTTCCTCTATTACTAATATCTTACATTAGTGTGGTACATTTGTTAAAATTGATGAACAAATATTGAAGCATAGCTACTATCCAAGGTAGGTTACATTATAGTTTATATTTTCCTCTGTAGAGTTTAATAGGATTTGACAAAACATATAATGGCCTATACCTGTCATTGTAAGATTGTGCAAAACAATACTAATGCCATTGAAATGCCCTATGTTCCACCTGTTTTTCCCTCCCTCTCCCCTCAGAACCTCTGGTAAGAACTATCTTTATGTCAGTGCTACAATATCTTCCATAACAACCATAATACATCTACTTTGGTCCATGATTGCATTCCCCTCTTATGTTTGTACATTCCTCTACCTTGAGGATTTTGGGATGGTGATGCCTGCTCTCCTTATCATTGAGAGGGGATTAGAAATTATGGGGCAGATGAAGGAATTGTTTAACCTGAAGTTGTAGATACTTTTTTTTTTTTCGGGTTGGGGGTTGTCTACCATCATCATTTTGTTAGTTATGCAGGGCGAGTCTGATGAACTGGGGTGTATGTGTTGGCCTATATCTGCTGATACCCAGGACTCACCTGGCATATGAACAGAAGAGTGATGTAAAAAAAACCCAAAATGAGTAGAAGAATCATGTAGGGAAAACATAAATGAATCTAACACAGTTACATTGTGGAAATAGATTATTATATATTCCACGGTAAGGCTTATTGACAAGGTACTGATTTCATGGGTTTGTGTGCATTGCCTGTAGAGTTGGGATGTCTTTGTTTACTGTGGCAGTTAGTGAGTTCTGCCTGAGACATACATAGGTGTAACCTGTGAAATGACCCCCCGACTCACGTTGAGATCTCTTAGCCATAAAAATTCTTTTGTATTTAATGTTTATTCTTTTTGGTCAAGACCTTTTGCGAATTGAATCATTAATTGACACTTGGTATTATTCTCTTGGTGCCAGGAATTCTCATCCCCAGGAGTCATGTCCTATACTAGGGGGAAAGCTACAGAGTTTACCTGTGAGTTTGGCTTAGAAAGAGGCCACATTTGAGTAACAAGGAGGTTTTCTGGAGGTAATTCTTAGGCAATAGATACTATTAGGCTAAGTTTCAATTTTACAAGAATAAGGTTCCTAAATATAAGCATTAATATTGAAGTGTATGCTTATTGGTCTATTTTTTATTTTTAGGCACTACATAGGTTCTCTAGAGATTCTTGCCACCCTATTTGAAAATGTAGCTGGACTCCCAAGGATGGGGGTTTAATATTTCGTTGGTTGTTATGTGGGTCTCCACCCACTGAGATAACACTCTATGACCCAATGAACACATTCATATTCCCTAGAGGCATACCAAGGTACACCCTTCCCCACACACCCTCCACTACTGACATCCTGCACAAATGATTATCTCCTGCCATAGATACCAAAAGAATACTCCCACAGTTTTAATCTCATTCACAGTCCTCATCCTCTCAAGAGTTCACCTGTTCCTTCCTTCCTTCAGCCCTTCCCCCATATCCTTGGATGGTACAACCCATTACCCCAGCCCTGCTCACACTCCATTACTCTCAACACCACTCGTATTGCTGCACCACCATCACCCCCATTCAATGCCAAACTAACACCATCCACCTTATCAGAGAGTGTGCCCAGACTTAGCATAGGCATATCACTCTCTATTCCCTTTCCATCTCCTGGTTACCTATCTTCCAGACTCTACCTCTGTCAGTCTGTTCCATATCCTTAATTCATATCAGTGATATCTTGCAATATTTTTCCTTTAGTGACTGACTTACTTCACTCAACATAATTTCTTCAAGATTCATCCATGGGTGGCATGTGTCAATACTTCTTTCCTTCTTATAACTGAGTAATATTCCATTGTATCTATATACCATATTTTGTTCATCCATTCATCCATTGATGGACACTTAGGTTGCTTCCATCTTTTGAGAGTTGTGAATAGTGACACAATGAACATTGGTGTGCATGTATCTGTTCACATTCCTGCTTTCCAATTTTTCTGAGTATATTCCTAGGAGTTATTGTTACACTGTTGCTTTCCCTTTTGTAATCATTTAGCTCTATTGGTTATTAAAACTCAGGTATTTGAAATTTTAAATAATCCAATATCATTTAATTAAAAACTCAGCCATTGGCTAACTGCTTCTAGATTTTAGATCCTGCAGAGTATTGATAAGTCATGTTTGAGGGAGAAGGAAAGAAAAAATATCTTTACTGGTTGAGACCAAGGCATTGATGTAGTTTTGTCCCCAATATAATTGCATCATATTCCACCAAACCTATAATGTTCCCAATGGAAGACTACATAATTTTTTGCAACAATGTTCAGATTGACCTTAGCTCCCTCCAGTGCTGAGAACCTCCACAGGAAAGAAGACAACTGTGTATATCTTTAGTTCCTTTAGTAGTACCCTAACTCATTCTCTTTCTTGTTGCTAACCTCCATGCTCTTCAGATACAGATGTAGGACTAACTAGGGTCTTATTCTCTTGTCTACAAATATCACAGAAAGCTGGTAAAGTTTTGGATGTCTTCTTTTGAAGTATAACACATTTCATTCCTTTCAAACCATGCTTTCAAGGACTGCTAGAGTGAAGCTCCCACTTGTGGTAATCATTGGAGAAAAACGAGCCCAGCCTTTATGTCACATATGGCCCAGACTCCAGAGGACAGTAAAACTCTGTTTTCATCTTTTGCCATTCTAAGCATCACTCAGATGGGAGTGGCCACATGTTCAGCATGTCTGTAAGTATCCAACTATAGAACTATAGGTTATGCATTGGTTTCCTGGGGCTTCCATAATGAATTGCCACAAACTGGGTAGCTTAAAAATAACAAAAAATTATATTTTCTCAGATATAGAGGCCAGAAATTTAAAAACAAGTCATTAGCAGGGCCACACTCCCTCCGAAGTCTCTAGGCAAGAAGTTTTTCTTGCCTTTCCAGCTTCAGGTGGCACCTGGTGTTATTTTACTGTGGCAGCTTAACTCCAATTTCTACCACAGTGTCTTCACATGGCCCTCCTTCCACTATGTATAATTTCATTCCCTTTCCTCTACTAATAAGGACAGCAGTTGCTGTAGTTAGGACTTATCTGAAATTTAGGTTTAACTAATGACATTGGCAAAGTCCCTCTTTCCAAATAAGGAAGCATTCTTTGGTTCTTGGTGGCATAGATTTGGGGAACACCCTAATTGTCATTCGAAGAGATACTTGTTATGACCTTTGGGAGAAGGATTTCAGTGCATGGAGATTATTAAAGGTCATAACAATGCCTCTCATCAGGAATAGCAGTCCTCAGGTCTCAATTTACTGCATGATTTGCAAGTGTGACATCACCCTTTCAACTGGAATTTACAACTCTAAACAGATAATGACTCTTTTCCTCCCTAATAGCCCTCTGCTTTAGGAAGATAAGCTAACCTTGCTCCTTTTGCTTTTGTAACCCTGCCTGCCCGCTTGCTTAGGAATTTGCCTGCTTACAGTTCCTATAAAAGCTTATGAAAACCAATGCATAGCGCTCAGATTTTTTGGAGATTTGATTTCCTCTGCATCTGCGCATAATAAAACTTTGTTCATCCATCCCCTCAGAGTGCCGCTTGGGTTTTCATTCCATCTGCGACAACATTCGATTCCCTGACTGGGAAACCCAACCGAAGAGGTCCGTTGTGCCTCCAGCTTGGGGCTGATGGGTGTGGCCAACAGTGATCTCCGAGCAGACAAGGTGGGTGCCACCCACCGTCTTCATGAGACCTCCTTTAAAGGTGGTCCCTGTGGGCCTCACACCCTGGCCTGACTCAGTGTGGAGGTGGACTGAACAGTGTCAAAAGTCTCCGGAAAGGTAAGGCCCAGGGTGCCAAGTCCTCAGTCAGGCCTGTCTCCAGATGGAAGGGGAGACTGATCACCTCCCGAAATCTCAATTACTGAGATTCCATAATAGGGCAATCCTTGTGGGAGGGACTGCATAATCTCTGAATGATTTTGTGTGTTAGTGAGGATGACAGAGGCTTGCTTTTGTTATTCCAGTCTGTGACTCCAAAGCTTATGCTACATAGCCCACATGGGCCCTAAACTTTTTTCCACAGCCATGTCATATGGCATAACAGCCCACCCCAAACTCTGCCTGGGCGCCTTAGCCAAGACGAGCTGAAGTTCTCACAACAGACATGGACAGAAGGGCATCTGAGTGGCCTCAGAAGAGGCAACCCATTCTTTTGTCTGTCTTGCACCACCAACTCAGGGTGTGGACTTATTACTGTTAATTCCTGAAGGAGGGAATGTGTAAATTTTGAGCGATTGTGTGTGTGAGTGAGGATGACAGAGGCTTGCCTCGGTTATTCCAATCTGTGAGTCTAAAGCTTATGCTGCAGAACATGTGTGGCCCCTAACCTGTTTTCTGTGGCTATGTCATATGGCATAATGGCCAACCCTGAACTCTGCCTGGGTGCCTTAGCCAAGACAAGCTGAAATTCTCATGAGAGACATGGACAGGCAGGCATCTGAGTGGCCTTGAAAGAGGCGACCCCTACCCTTGTCTGTCTTGTGCCACCCATGCAGGGTGTCAGCTCATCACAGTCAAACACTACCATCTTAAACTTCATGCTCAAGAATTTCAAGAAAGGTTTTTCTGGAGATTATGGCATCCGGATGAACCCTGGCACACTCCTAACCTTATGTGAGGTAGAGCAGCCCACTTTTAACATTGACTGGCCCTAGGAAGTGACCCTGGATATAGCCAGGGTCGGCTCAGTGTGGCTGGTTCTCACAGGAAATTCTGACCACCCCATTCAATTTCCTGACATTGAATCTTGGTTAGAGATAGGCCAGACTCTGCTTCCTTGGGTTCCATTGTGTGCTGGAAAAAAGGGACAGAGCAGGGACTTGGTTGCTCAGGGAATGAGGCTCTGGAAGCCAGTCATTCATCAAGGGTCCTCGGAGGAGGATTCACATCCCCCAACCACTATACACTCCAGATGCTCTATTCTCTCTTCCTAGCCCAGGAGTGCAGGCAGATCTCCCAGAAACACCCACACCTTTGGTCTCTCCTCTTAGCCCAGGAGTGCAGGCAGATCTCCCAGAAACACCCCTACCTTGGGTCCCTCTGAGAACATTGACTCCTCTGAAGAAAACCCTGGTCCCCAATAGCAAGGAGGATCTGGTCAGTATAACCCACATTACAGATGCCCCTCCATGAAACACAGGGTCTGCCCCAGATCAGCGAGGATGGGACCATCTGACCTTGGAGGCCTGTTTTATACTACCAACCATTCACAACTACAGACCTCTTAAACTGGAAACACCATAACACCTCCTACTTGGAAAAGCCCCAGGTCCTTATTGATCTCATGGAATCAATTTTCCAAACCCATCCTCCTACTTAGGATGATTGCCACCAACTCCTCCTAAATTTGTTTAATATGGAAGAGAGATGACGAATTCTGGTGAAATTCCAAAAGTGACTGCAGGAGCAGTGCCCTATTGGCATCTAAAACCCGGAAGTTTGGGCATGAGAGGTGGCACCAGAGGCCCAACTGAACTGGGACTTCAACACTGATCAGAGATGGGCTGCACTCCAGCAATATCAGGAAGCACTCCTCGAAGGGGTCCAAAAAGGGGCAAAACAACCCATATACATGACAAAGACAATTTAGTTACTCAAAAGCCTGACAAATCTCTGGGAGATTTCTATGAATGACTTTGGGAGGACTTCAGAATCTACACTCTTTTTGACCCAGAAGCTCCGGAAAACCAGAGGATGGTGAATGTTGCTTTACTGTGCAGGAAGAAATAGATGTTAAAAGAAAGCTCCAAAAATTATAAGGGTTCTCAGGGATGAACATCTCTCAACTCCTTGAACTCCTCAACAAAGTATTCATCAATCGAGATGAAGTTGCCAAATGAGAAGCCAAGAAGCAAATAAAACATCAAGCTTCCCTACTGGCAGCAGCCTTGGGAAATCCTGACCACACCAGATGAGAAAGGACACCTCAAAAAGGGGCAACAAGCACCAGAAGGATGCCCCTGGACAGAGACAGAGACCAATGTGCTTACTGCAAAGAAAATGGACACTGGAAAAATGAGTGTCCCCAAAAGACTCAGGCACATAGAGGGAACATCCCTAAAGAGAAATGCCAACCTGAGCCCCAAGACCATCTGATTGGGTTGGCAGGGCTCAATGCTGAATAGGGACAACCAGTCTCACATGAACTTGGCCCCCATGAGCCCACGGTCAAACTACAAGATGGGGGCCAGTCAATGACTTTCATGGTGGACATTGGCACTGAATATTCTGTGGTCACACCCCCTGTCACCCCCTTTAGTGGAAAAACCAGGAATATCATAGGAGCAACTGGAGACCAGTCAAGCCAATGGCCTTTTTGCCAGTCAAAAACTTGCCAGCTTGGTGGCCATGAAGTTACTCATGAATTTCTGTACCTGCCTGAATGTCCAGTTCCCCTACTTAGGAGTCCAGATTACCTTCAAACCTGAAGGGCAAGCAAGCTTAAGCCTCAGGACTAGCCTCACTCTCCTCATCACCATACCCTGAAATGAAGAATGGAGACTTCATGTGGAAAAAGTTCAGGTTAGAATCTGGAAAAACTGATGCCACAGAACCATGCACCCATCATCATTGGCCTGAATCCTGTAGGGGTCCTGGTCCAGCAGAAGCAGTATCTGATCCCCAGCGAAGAGCAATTGGGCATGGTCAAACACATAGATTTCCTGAGAAAAGAAGAAATTCTGATTGAGTGCCAGTCATCCTGGAACACCCCATTATTCCCAGTAAAGAATCCAGACAGGACTGGAAATCGACCAGTGCAGGATTTATGAGCCATTAATAATGCCACTCTCACCTTACATCAGGTTGTTCCCAACCTGTATACTTTGCTAGGATAGCTGCCACCTGAAACCACCTGGTTCACTTGTCTTGACCTGAAAGATGCCTTCTTCTGCCTGCGGCTGGCCCTCCTGAGCCAGCCTCTGTTTGCCTTTGAGTGGGAAGATCCGAAAACCCAGGAGAAAACTCAGCTAACCTGGACCTGGCTCCTGCAAGGATTCAAAAATTCCACTACCCTTTTTGGGGAATCCTTGGCAGCAGATATGGCCACCTACCCCCAGGAAGACTGCAGGTGTGCCCTCTTGCAATATGTAGATGACCTCCTACTTACCAGTGAGACAGAAGAGGACTGCTGGAGAGGGATGCAGAATCTCCTACAACTTCTAACACAGACTAGGCACAAAATGTCTTGGAGAAAGGCCCAGATCTGTAAACAGCAGGTCAAGTACCTGGGGTTTAGCATCACACAAGGGTACTGGTTGCTCAGACCTGAATGAAAGAAAGTGTTCTGCACCATCCCTACTCCCACCACAAAAAGAAAGCTTCGTGAGTTCCTCGGGGCTGCAGGGTTCTGCCGCATCTGGATTCCAAAGTTTGCAGCCATGGCCAAACCCATTACGAAGTTCTGATGGGTTCAGAAAAAGAGCCCCTTGCCTGGGGAGAAGCTCAATAGGGGGCCTTTCAAAACATCAAAAGACAACTCGGCCAAGCCCCTGCATTGGGGCTCCCAGATGTAACTCAAAACTTTAACTTGTTCGTGCATGAAGAAAACAAAGTAGCATTGGAGGTTCCCACAGAAACAGTCGGCCCCTAGCAAAGACCCATTGCTTACCTCTGCAAGCAGCTGGAACCCATGGCTGCAGGGTGGCTGCCCTGCCTGAAAGCCCTGGCAGCAACTGTAACCCTCATCAAAGAAGCCTACAAATTAACCTCGGACAGGGTATTCATGTTATGGTGCCACATGCAGTCACTGCCCTAATGAACTCACATAGGCACTGGTGGATATGTAATCCCTGACTCTCACATTACCAAGGTTTACTCTTTGAAAAACCCAGAAGGACAATAGAAACAGTGTGCAATCTAAACACTGCCACTTTTTTTTTACTGGAAGAGGAAGGAGTTCTTGAGAATGATTGTGTTGATGTGACTGAGGAAGTTTAGGCCAGTCACCCTGACCTCCAAGGAAAACCACTCCCTTCCCCATATCAAACCCTATTTACAGATGGGAGCAGTCTCATTAAAAACGGGGAAAAGCTTGCTGGATGTGCAGTCATCACTACAAAATGGGTTCTGGAAGAGGCTTTTCTACCACGGGGATGGTCCATGCAACAAGCAGAACTCTGGGCACTGGTCCGAGCCCTGCAGCTAGCTGCTGGGCAAGTGGTTAATATTTGCACTGACTCTAAGTATGCATTTGCTACCGTTCATATCCACAGGGCAATTTATAAACAAAGAGGTCCCCTAACTGCAGGGGGAAAGGAAATGAAAAACAAAGAAGTAATCCTCCAACTGTTAGAAGCAATCTGTATACCAGAAAAAGTTGCCATCATCCACTCCTGGGGACATCAGAAAGGAATGGACGTGGTGGCTCAAGGAAACAGGCTAGCCAGCAAAGCAGCTCGGCAAGCAGCTGAAGGAACCCACAGTATTGACACCATAGCTGTCCCTCTTAAGACATGAGACTAATCAGCTAAGCTATACTCAGGAAGAACAGGAATGGGCCAAGAGAGAAGGGGGAAGTTGAACCACTGAAGGAACTTGGCTGCTCCTGGATGACTGGATTTTTGTCCCAAAAGGAGCCTCTCATGCCCTCATCCAGAGATACCACCAACTCACCCACCTAGGGAAAACTGTGCTAGAAGTCTTGCTCAGGAGATATTGCTACATAGTCTGACTAGCTTCTCTCTGTGCCACCAACAGCAGCCAGTGCCAAGTTTGTGCCAAAAACAACCCTTTGCAGGGCCCCCATACTCTGGCAGGTGTCCAGCACATGGGGATGGCCCCCTTTGAAGATCTCACAGTAGACTTCACAGAAGTGAAACCAAGTCGGGGGTACAAATATCTGTTGGAGAGGATATGTACCTTTTCAGGTTGGGTCGAAGATTTCCCCACTCTTACTGAAAAGGCAAGAGAAGTGACTAAGGCTTCACTAAGAGAAATCATTCCCCAACACGGGCTGCCACTATCTACTGGAAGTGACAATGGCCTGGCCTTTATGGCTGCTGTAGTCCAAGAGCTAGAAAAATGTTAGGAATCAAGTGGACACTCCATACCACTTACAGGCCACAGAGTTCAGGGAAAGTTGAACGCATGAATCAAACCCTGAAAACCACCCTAGCCAAATTCTGCTAAGAAATTTGTCTCCCCTGGGTAGACTTACTTTCCTTTACCCTTCTCTGAGTTAGGTGTACTCCAGGATCTAGAGGCTATTCACCCTTTGAAATTCTATTTGGATGGCCACCCCAATTTTATCTGGGCCTTCAAAAGAAATCTCTAACTTCTGGGGGAAGCTAGCCAAGATTCTGTTCTCCAGCAGCTGTGGAAACCTCTAGCCAAAATACATAAAACTGTCTTGTCCTGGATTCTCATTCCCCTGGGACACACGGTGCACTCCCAATGGCCAGGGGACCTAGTCTGGGTCAAAGACTGGAAAAAAGAACCCCTTCAGCCTTCCTGGACAGGTCCACATACTGTGATCCTTATAACTCCTACTGCTCTTAAAGTTGCAGTCATCGTCCCTTGGATCCACCATTCCAGGGTCAAGAAGGCACATCTCGATAAAGAGCAGGACAGCTGGACAGCCCAATCTGTACCTGGCCACCCCTTGACAGTCAGAGTCACCCAGGATCCCCGAACACCGACCTCATCAAACGCCTGCTGAACGGACCCTTGCTCCTGGTGTATCCTGTGCTTATATGGACTGCTAGCCTTGATATTTGGATTTGGACTCACTGCTGTAGCCCCCACAGACTGGACTGTGAATAGAGCCCTAGTTGTAATTGCTTACTGGTGTATAACAGGATGCTTCTGTGCCTTGACTTGCTTGTCCTTTCCTTCCTTACTCCCTCCGTAGGAGCCAAATCCTGACCCCAAATCTATGGCAGCTGCAAGTTAGTCAAAGGTGGGGCAAACAATCTGTGCTGAACACTTCAGTCCCATTCTCAGCAGGTTCAACTTCAGTTTCTGTAATATTTGACCATTCCAGGGCAATCCAAGATCACGCTGCTTACACCTTACTAGTTGCCTTGTACCCCCATGCCCCCATATATTCCCCAGGAGAAGGTGTAGGGGATGCAACTATGGGAGTTATGACAAATACCTCTGCTGAGACCCCCAAAAGAGCTGACAATTCTGCCACTCTTGGAGTTTGCTGGTAGGTGCCACTGCTCCCAGAAGGGGGTTCCACCGAATTCTCCATATCTCCTACAGAAAATCCCTAGCCCGGCATTTGTGGCATAGAAACCTGTGACTCGATAAAACTTACCTTATTAAACATAATCTCTGGATCAGAAAATACCTTTTTAAAGACCTAAATAGTACTAAGACTAGGAATCGGAATATATGACCCATTTGGGCCAGACTCAGGAGACCTCATACTGGTCCAACTGATCCCGGTAACCCAATCTCTAGAGAAAACCCTGGTGAAAAATATCAATAAAGCTGTCCAGTTGTTAAAAGCCAAAGTTAGAACAGCCCCCTGCAATTTCCTTTTGAATCAGGTTTGAAATTTCCACCAACTCCTAAATGAATCCCCGCACGACATAGCTGCATCCTGCTGGCTGTGCACTTCCTCAAGTCAAACCATCTTTCCCATACCTGTCCCATAGGATGTAACCCTCCTGACCCATGACAGCTCTGCAGTGGGATCCAGGCCCCTCCCTGTCCACATAACCAAACCCCCAGGAACACTGATTAACTGTAAAAACATAATTACCAGGTCCCCTTCAACCATCATCCATCTTGGAAGGCCTAACTGTAACACAACCCACCCACTCACTGAACCTGACCAATGAGCTGCAAACTCCACCATCTGGGTCTGTGGCACTAAAGCCTAACAGTGCCACCCCAGGATGGCCAGGTCATCTGTTACCTGGCTTGGCCAGTAACATTCTCAGTATATGGAGATGAATTGCCTGGAGAGCTCTCCCAAGCCAAACGAGCAATACAGACAATTCTGATACTCTTAGGATTAGGAGTAGTTAGAAGCTCAGCAGTAGCAAAGGCCTCACTCACAGTTGGTCAAGAGGGCTTACAAACCCAAGAACGGGAAACATCAAATGACCTTGAAGATATATCAGAGGCTCTCAAAGGGTTGCAAGACCAGATAGACTTGCTGGCAGAAGTGGTTTTACAAAATAGGCAAGGATTAGACTTGCTCACCACAGGTTCAGTGGGGATCGCCAGTCCCTAGGGGAAGAATGCTGTTTCTATGCAAATTCCTCAGGGATAGTTAGTGACAAGGTGGCCCAACTAAAAGAATGAGCCAAAGACCACTTAAACTGTGTATACCAGGCATCTGCCAAAGGGATCTATTTCCAGTATCTCCTTTCCTGGATTTTGCCATTGATGCTAATAATAGACTCAGTCTTCTTCCTCTTAACTTTCAGGTTATGTGTTCTATGGTACCTAACACAATACATCACTTCCCACTTAAATACCTTAAAACACCAAGTGATGCCTTGTGTTAAATATCAACCCTCAGAGACTACAGTAAAATCTCCATGTTAGCAGATGATGTCCCATAAAGAATTATAAGGGCATCAAAGGGGGAGATGATAAAGAATGAGCCATGGTCCTAACCTCCCTCAGAAGAAACCCACGGCTTTAGGAAAATAAGCTCCCCTTGATCCCAATTCTCCCTTCCTCCCTTTTCTCCGTGGGATCCACATCCTTAGCAAGATAAGTAGTCCCTGCCTGCCCCTTTCAACTGGAATTTACAGCTCTAAGCTGATAATGACTCTTTTCCTCCCTAATAACCCTCTGCTTTAGAAAGATAAGCTAACCTCCCTCCTTTTGCTTTTGTAACCCTGCCTACCCGATTGCTTAGGAATTTGCTCTCTTGGAGCACCTATATAAACTTATGAAAACCAAGGCACAGCACTAAGATTTTTTGGAGACTTGACTCTCCTCTGGGCCCATGTGTAATAAAAGTTTGTTCATCTGCACCCTCAGAGTACCACTTGGGTTTTCATTCTATCTGCTGCAACAATATAAATTCAGGCAGTGTGATTCTTCCAATTTCCTTTTTCTTTTTCAAGATGTTTTTGACTATTGAGGGCCCCTTACACTTCTAAATAAATTTCATAATTGTCTTTTCCAGTTCTATAAATAATGCTTTTGGAACTTGCATTGGGATTGCATTGAATCTGTAAATAAATTGGGTTGGATAGATATCTAAATGATATCTATTCTTCCAATCCATGTACATGGAATATTCTTCCATTTATTTAGGTCTTTGATTTCATTTAGCAATGCCATGTAGTCTTCTGATTACAGTCCCTTTATATCCTTAGCTATCTTTATTCCTAAACATTTGATTCTTTTATTTGCTATTGTAAATGGAATTTTTTCATAATTTCCTACTCAGATTGCTCATTATTAGTAGACATAAATGGCACTGATTTTTATATATTGACCTAATATCTTGCCAATTTACTTAACTCATTTACTGTCTCCAAAAGCTTTGTTGTAGATTATTTTAGCCTTTCTATGTATACTATCATGTCATCTGCAAATACTGAAAGTTATTTTTTCCTTGTCAATTTTGATGGCTTCTATATCCTTTTCTTGCTTAAGTGTTTCTAATACAATGTTAAATAAGAGTGGTGACAGTAGGCATCTTTGTCTTTTTCCAGGTTTAGAGGAAAATCCTTTAGCATTTCACCATTGATTATGATGTTTGCTGTGGGTTTTTCACATATTCCCTTTAGGATGTTGAAAATAGTTCCTTCTATTCCTATCTTTCTAAGTGTTTTTATGAAGACAGGATGCTGTATTTATTCAAATGCCTTTTCTACATCAACAAAGAGGGTCATGTGATTTTTTTCTTTCAATGTGTATTTTTGGTATATTACGTTGATTGATTGGGATAAAGCCCACTTCACCACGGTGTATAATTCATTTGATGTATTGGTGGATTCAATTAGTAAATATTTTTTTGAAAATTTTTGCATCTAAGTTCATTAGAGAGATTGCTCTGCAGTTTTCTTTTCATGTAGAGTCTTTATGTGGTTTTGGTATTAGGGTGATGTTACCATCATAGAAGGCATTAGGCAATGGTCCCTCCTCTTCAAGTTTTTTAGTTTGAGCAGGATTGGTATTAGTTCTTTCTAGTACAATTGGTAAAATTCTGTGAAGTTATCTTGCCCTTGGATTTCTATGATTGGGAGGTTTTTTAGACCAATTCAATCTTACAACTTGTGATGGGTCTGTTTAGTTCTTTTATTTCTTATTTTGGTAATGTAGGTTGCTCCTGTGTTTCTAGGAATTTGTCGATTTCATATAAATTGTCTATACTTTTCAAAGTAACCTCTTATGATACTCTTTGTTTCTGTGGGTCAGTGGTGATATCTTCTCTCTCTTTTCTGATTTTATTTGCATCTTTTCTCTTTTCTATTTGTTAGTCTAGCTAAGGGTTTGCCAATTTCATTAACATTATGAAAGAACCAACTTTTGGTTTTGTTTATTCTTTCTAATGTTTTTTTATTCTCAATTTCATTTAATTCTGCTCTATTTCTACCTTTAGCTTGCTTTGGGATTAGATTGTTGTTCTTTGTCTAAATTCAATTGTGCAGTTAGGTCTGTGATTTTCAGTTTTCTCTTCTTTTTTAATTTAGGCATTTATGGTTATAAATTTCCCTCTTAGCACTGCTTTAGCTGCATTCCATAAATTTTGATATGTTGTGTTATCATTTTAATTTGCTTTGAGGTAGTTTCTGATTTCTTTGTCAATTTCCTCCTTGATACACTGAGTGTTTAAGAGTGTTTTGATTTATGTCTATATATTTTTACCTATTCTGGTTCTTCAACCCTTAATAATTTCCAATTCTTTCCATTGTGGTCAGAGAAATTGCTTTGAATAATTTCAGTCTTTCTAAATTGTTTGAGGCTTGTTATATGACCTAGCATGTAGACTACCCGAGAGAATGATCCATAAGCCCTTGATATTAATGTATTTCCTACTCTTTGAGGTGAAATGGTTTGTATATGTCAATTAGGTATAGTTCCTCTAACACATTATTCAAGAGCCTCTATCAAAATGTTTAATTTAATGTTGATAATGTTACTGAAGTCACCCATTATGATTATAGTGGCATCTCTTCCTCCCCCTTTTTCTGCCTTTATTTGATTTATATCTTTTGGGGCACCCTGGTTATGTGTATAAATATTTATGATCATTCTTCCTTCTTCAGATATTACCCCTTTTATTAATATATTGTGACCTTCTTCATCTATTACAACTGTTTTGCACTTAAAGTTTACTTTCCTTGACATTAGTATAGCTACTACTGCCCTTTTTTTGCTTATGTTTGTGTGTAAAAACATTTTCCAACCTTTCCCTGGCAATCAACTTCAGTCACTGTGTCTTAAGTGAGTTTCTTGTAGACAGCATATAAATGGATCATATTTCCTTAACCAATCTGCCAATCTGTGTCTTTAGTTGTTCATCCACCTGTCAGTTGAGTACTCTTATTGTCATAGAGCAATATAGAATGCCTAAAATTTGCATCAACACCAGTATTACCAATCATTGGGGGTTTATTAATTTACCAAATTCTCTTATTTTTTTTTGTTTAGATCTTGCTAATTTAAAAGTTAGTTATGTTTTTTGTTCTGTTCATTAGAAAATGAGCAAAGAGGTATGTATTAAATATATAAGTATATTCCTTGTAAAATATTTCCCCTTATTACTTACTTACATGAATTTATATTTTTATTTTTCCTAGAAATCACTCCTGTAATAATACAACTCAATCTAAAAATACCATTTTATTTCTCTTTAGGTTTCCATATTCCTTCAACTATCTCTTGACATTAATTTTACCTCCTCATAATATTTCCTAAACTTGTTTTTATATTATGTTCTTCTATATCAATTTATCCTCTCTGTCTTTATAGTTGAAACTATCCATTCTCAAAATTTAAACCAGCAGAAAAAATATTGCATCTTGCTTTCCATATTAGCATTACTATTTATTTATAATGAATGCATTTTAGAGTATTAACTGGTATCCATTATGAGTGAAAAAGTGATGTGGGATGAGTATTCTAAGAAGAAGAGCATATGGAATTGTTCCCTGTTTTAGGTTGGCATTTTTGAATTCTAACCTCATCAGTCATAAATGAAACCAATCAAACAAGAATCAGGGAAGTTGAGTTTTGATTCACGAGTAAAATAGAAAAAGGTTCCATCATGTAGTTATTAAGAGGTGTAGGGTTTGTATATCTGGATATGTGTTTCATATTCTAAAACTAAGCTGACACACTTTTAATGACACATGTAATTTTGTTATTCATTTACAACTTCTTTAAATTGAACAGGAAATGGCTTATAATCTCACATTTTCTTATCTTCCTGGGATAAGTTACATTTTCCAGGATTATTGTGCATTCTAATATTTTCATGTAAAAAAAATGAGCATTGCATCCTTCAAGAATTACTCTCTTATGAAGATATGCATGCTAGCATTTTAATTATCTGTCCAGTTACTCTGGAAATGTGTAAGATTTTTGTTTGCATAAACATTTGAAAAACATATTTATATTCATTTGACACTCTATTAAAGTTTTTGAATTTTTCTCTCCAAACTTTAGCTTAAATATTAGTTATCACTGTTATCCTTCCACAGGAATCATCAAGCATTATTTTATTTTATTTTATTTTATTTTATTTTATTTTATTTTATTTTATTTTATTTATTTTTTAATCAAACTTGGAAAAAGTCAGAGAATAGCAAAGGGAAACCATACAAGAGTGAGGGTGTTTATCCTAGCAGGTTTGACTGATGACCCACAATTGAAAGTTGTGTTATTTATTTTCTTGCTTCTCATCTACTTGCTCAGCATCACCGGCAATCTTATCATCATCACACTCACCCTGCTGGATGGTCACCTCAAGACCCCCAAGTATTTTTTGCTTTGGAATTTTTCTGTTTTAGAAATCTCTTATACTACTGCATGCATCCCTAAATTTCATGTTATTATGACAACTGGAGATGAAACCTAAAACTGTATTGTAGCTCAAATTTTTTACCATCCTCTTAGGATCATCTGAATTTTTCCTGATGGCATCTGAATTTTGCCATCTGTAAGCCCCTGCACTAAACAAACATCATGAAATCTGCACACAGCTTTTCCTCAGTTGTTGGGTTGCTGTGTTCTTTTCATCTTTCCACCACTCATCATGGGTATAAACCTTGACTTCTGAGTCTCCAACATTGTTGATCATTTCTATTGTACCATTACCCCCCTTCTGCAGATCTCCTGCTCACACAAATGGCTACTGGAGACAATTGGCTTCATCTCAGCTTTGGTGACACTCTTGTTCACCTTGGTAATGGTGATAATATCACATAACTACATTGCATTTATGATTCTAAAAACCCCCTCGACTAATCAAAGGAAAAGGGCATTTTCCATGTGTTCTTCCCACATGATTGTCATCTGCCTCTCTTATGGCAGCTGCATTGTCATGTATATTAGACCCTCA
>JAQZBX010028602.1:0-20817 GCA_029593785.1 Cabassous unicinctus
GAGGAGGGGCAGTTGAAATACTCGGGCTTTTTTGGGACTTTGGGGGTTGTCCTGAGTGGCGAAGCAGCGACGAATGTAGGCCATTTTCCATCAGAATATACCATGCAGAACTGGGTGGGAGAGAGTGTGGCCTGTGATGTGAACTGTGGTCTATGCTCGGTGGCAAGGCCCCAGGATGTGTATATCCATTGCGGGTGTAATACCACATGGATGGGGAATGGATGTGTGGGGTGTTTTGCGGGGTGTGGGCGGTGGGGAGCATGGGAATCCCTGTAGTTTCTGAGTAATATTTTGGTAATCTAGGCACCTTTATAAAATGTATATATATATATAACAATTAACATTTATGTAAACAAATGCACATATATGCATTTCTATTTATATATCATTTTACAAATAAAAAAAATTAAAAAAAAATAAATAAAAGCCATTGATTATACACTACCAATAGATCATACTGTATGTGAATATATCTCAATTAAACTACTTAAAAAGCAAATACATAATTGTGCAAGAATAGCCAAAAATAGCAGGTATATAGAGCAGGGAAAAGTCAAGAGAATGAGATGTGAGTAAATTTCTTGTTTATATGTTTTTTCATTATAATTAATTGAAATAATATAAATGCTCTAATAATGATTGAAGTGTTGAATGCACAACTATGTCATTATACCAAATATTATTGATTATACACTTTGATGAATTGTGTGCTTTATTAATATGTATCAATAAAATTTGTAAAAAATTAAAATAAAAAAATAAAAACAAAACAAAAAATAAATAAATAAATAGTACTTGTGGAAATGAAAATGATTTCATTTTTTAGCAATACCTTTTAAAACTATTTTTTAATGTTAATTGGGTGATATTTATTTCATAGTTAATTTAGATACTACATAAGCAATTATAATACATTAATGAAATGGACATGATTTCTTTTTTAAAAATTTTTAAAGCTATTTTATTGAAACATATTCACAGACTATACAATTTATCTGAATTGTACATTGAATGGCTTTTTGGTATAATAAAAATGCTTTAATTTTTATTGCAGTGATGAATATATAACTCTGTGATTATAACAAAAACCATGATTCCTTTGACAGAATTATATCTCAAAAATACACACAAAAAATAAAAATAAAAATAAATACACACAAAAACATTGCAGGGATAAAGAGAATATGAATAAACATTTTTTATTGTTATTAAATGAAAATTTTAAAAAATACAAAAAAACAATAATAATGGTAGAACACACTGCAAAACCCCAAAAAGGCAATTTATTGACATGTTTTTATAGAAAGTAAACTGATATATATAAAAAAGACATATCACTGCTTTTGTATTGAAACAATGTAGGCCTACCTCCAGAAGAGTTTTTGCTGCCTTATTCACCATTTTCCCTGAAGGACTAAAGAAGAATTTCATTGCCAGGAAAGAGCAAAAACTTGTTTGGTATAAGGGTTGCCCTGTAAGACAGGGTGAAATGTGAGTCTAACATCCCAATTTGTAGTTGTGGTGGTTTGGAATTATATGTTCCCCAGAAAATCATGTTCAGTGCAAGTCAGGACTGAAAATACATATATCTAGATAGGGTTGTGGAAAGTTCTATTGCCTTATTGATTGGACCCCTGTGAGCTATATGCAGAATCAACAAGTTTTTGTGAAATCTGTATGAATGGAACCACTGAAAGCCTGGACTAAAAGAGTCAGAAAATGAACAGAGTTAAGGAAAAATGACTTCAAAGGCAGAACTCTGGAAGCTGAGGTACAGACTGATGACATTTGCTCAGACCAAGAGAGCAGATCCACACATGTATGTGAAAAGGATGAATATGTTTCAGAGCTTGGACAGGGCATGCTTTCTGCCCCATCATAAAAAACGAGGGTTACCACCCCAGGTTTCTCAAGCTGGTCACCAAACCAATGCTTGGAGAATGTGGATCCTAGAGTGCAACAGCCACTCTGATACTTGAAGAGGGTGGAGCTGAGTACCTGGCTATCATGCCAATGCTTAAGAGTATTTAGGCCTTCACACCAGTGTTTGGGGAGAGCATGGCCACTGTAAAAACCCTTGTTGCAGTGTTGTATGGTGGGGAGACAGCTTCTTTATACCAGTGGGGAAAACATTATTCCATGGATGACTATCAGATCTTGAAAGCTAATCAATATGCTATAAAAGGATTTGTAATTTTTGGGGACCCATTACCTCTGTTTCCTTTCCAATTTCTCCCAATGGGAATGGAAATGTGTATCCTATGCCTGACTTTACTTAGAATATTAGAAATATATAACTTGTTCTCTAAGTTTCAATGTTCCACAAACTAGCAGGAATTGCAGGAATTGTGCCCTAGGACAGGCAACACCTGTAACTGATTTTGATGAATCTTTGTACATAGCTGTAGCAGTTTGATATTATTTATGAATTATAAAAAGAGATATTATGTTTCTGAACTGGTCTGTTCTTCTGGGTATTATACCCCCTTTGATGTATTAGATTCAGCTGTGATGTCTTTGATTAAAATAAATCAAGAAGGGCTTTGATAAAACCACATCATTAGGACATGCAAGTTTGAGTCCTCACCCCCTTTGTGGGCTATATAAATGGGCAGTCAATCAAGCACACAGAAGTAGACACAAAGAAAAGACACACATAGGACAAGAGACAGCTCCACAGACACAGCAGAAGCCCAGGAAGAGAGATGAGCCATTCACCTGAAAATTTACAGCTGACATTGTGAAGAGAACAGAGCATCTGAGCCTAGAAACAAAAAAGCCCTGGGAAGTGAAACGAGCCTCATGCCAGCCTATGGCTGAGAAGGGAAGAATCTGAACCCACAGAGCATTAAGAGGGAAAGGAATGCTGAACCCTCACAGACATTGTCTGCCATCTTGTTTCAACACATGCAACAGCATTTGGTAAGGAAGTAATCTAGAATTTGACTCTTTAGGGCCTTGTAACTGTAAGCTTCTACCCCAAATGAATACCCTTTGTAAAAGCCAACAGATTTCAAGCATTTGCATCAGCACCCCTTTGGCAGACTAATACAATAGGATTGTTACTAAAATGATTTATGACTATTGGGATATTGTGATATAATGAATATATAAAGCATATGGTAAAATCATGTTTTCTTAGGGTCAGAGAGGATGTTGTGGTAGTTTGTAAATGTATGTGCCCCAGAAAATCAAATTCTTAAGGCTAATCCATTAATGTGATTATAAACCTATTGTTGCATATCCATAACATGTATGCAGAACACTTTGACTAAGTTACTTCAATTAAATCATGGGCCAGGGTCAACAAACCTAGTGTTGACATATCCATAACTTGTATATAGGACCCTTTGATTAAGTAAATTCAGTTAAATCATGCCAAGGGTATGCAGGATTGAATTTAATCCTTTTAATGGAGTCCTTTATAAATGGGATGAATAAAGAGAGAGAAAGATAAAGCCATAGAAGTAAAAGCTGAAAGCAAAGAAACCTGGAAGAGAAGGGAGAGAACCGAAGACAACAATATGTGCCTTGCCATGTGACACAGGAGTCCAAAGGCAGCCAGCCTTTGGGGAGAAAGCATCTACTGATGTTGCCTTGATTTGGACATTTTTCTCACTCTCAAAAATATAAGCTTGTAAGCTAATAAATTCTACTTTTAAAAGTGAACCCATTTCATGGTGTCTGCTTCTGGTAATTTAGCAAACTAAAGCAGTAGTCTTCTGGAAAGTTTTTCAATTACAATTTTCACAACACATTATTCTTTAAATTTAATACAATCTTGTGATGTGAATGTGGTTGCTCACTTATATAACTGAAACCAATAAGGAATGGCATTTTATGCACTAGTATTCAGATTTATGCTTACCACTATAAATTTTGTATTTAAAAACCCCAATATTCATTTGTGTTTTTAAGTTTTAAGACAATGAAAATGAGAAAAGTATATAGAATATTGATCAGAAATTAACTGGAAATTATTACTTAAATTGGTAGATTTTTGGAAAACTCATATAGCCAACAAATGAATGACACTATTTCTTCCTTTATTTTACACAGGGAAATTCATCAACTTGGGCCAAACTTTTTGTCATTGTTGATCATATAAATGCCCTGGATTTCATTATGCCCTACTAAAGACAAGTAGGACTGTATTTTTACAAGATATTGCCTTAGTGCCTATATATATAAACTGGAATGCCAGGTTTTCTTTCCAATTGGGATACACAGGATTCAATTGAGGAATGAATTGAAGTCACTATGTTTATGTTGTTGAGTTTCACAATGATTTTGAACTGCAAGTCTTCCTGCTTTTATTATTTCTAGCAATATATTTCTTTACTCTGGTAAGAAATCTGGGACTGGTAATACTGGCTATGGGAAATTCCTGGCTGTACAATCCAAAGTCTCATTGTCTGAGTGTGCTGTTATTCTTGGATGCCTGCTATTCTTCAGTTTTCACCCACAATATGCTTGTCAATGTCCTGGCAGGGAGTAAAGTCATTTAATTTCTTGGAAGGGCAAAATAAATATTTTATTTTGTTACCTTTGGGACTACAAAGTGTTTTCTCTTGGCTGTAATGCCCTCTTATCACTATGTAGCCATCTACTATCTACTTCTGTGTTCAGTTGACTTGTCACCCTGAGTCTATGTGCCACTCATCATTTCTTCCTATGTTGGTGGCATTAACTTGCATGTCCAGTGGCCACTTTTAGCCTAACCTTCTGTATATTCAATGAAATTAGACATGTGTTTGGTGACATCACTCCATTCCTCGCTATTTCTTGTTCTGACACTGACATTAACCATTTTCTACTTTTCTACTTTGTGGGCTGTATTGACATAACCACTATACTAATTGTCTTGATCTCTTATAGTTTCATTCTCTTGGCCATTCTGAAGATTTATTCTGCTGAAGGTAGGCAGAAAGTATTTTAAACTTTGGCTCTCACCTGACTCATTTGCCAATTTATCCTGGGGCAATCATCTTCCCAGGATGTATGTGATGCCAAGTTATAGCTAGGCTTTAGACCATGATATGCTAATATCTACACAGATGTGATTCCCATCCTGAATCCCATCATCTATTGTTTGAGGAACAAGATGATAGAGACACAATGAAAAAAATGTTTGAGAGAAATTATTTCATAAATAAATACAATTTTAGCATTGAGTAAAACTCAAAAGAATGTTAGATATCAACCAATATATCTATAGTCAAAAACTAGGGAAGAATGTCTTATTTTCACTTAGTAGATTTTCCATTTATTGTAATACTTTCAAAGTAAACATTATCCTACCTACCAATGTAGCATTTTACATATATATTTATTTTGTCATCCATATGCCTATGATTATGTTCAAACTGATCCATATTAAACATTCATTGATTAACATATATTGACATTGTTAGATATTATGTAATTTGGTTTTCATTTAATTACAGAAGATGTCCTCAAGTGATGAAAACTTGAAATAACCTCACATGATTTATAGTAAATCCTCAATGCACATTATTAAACTAATTTCTCATTCAGGAATTTCCTTGAAGGACTCCCTAACATTTGCCTACATGCACCATGTACCTTAAACTCAGATCTGTACAGCCATCTGGACATGCCACTTGCAATCTTTGACAATATAATTAATATTTATCCCATTATTTACTACCCAGTGTACAATGACAGATATTTTTGAGATCAATTCTGAAACGCACATAGATATAGTGAGATAATATGGAAATATCTATTGAGTATATAATTAAGGCTCAAGGAAAACAAAATATAGTTGAAAGAATAACTTACAACTGACTATTAGGTACAGTTGGGCCATGATTTGAAAACCTTGCTAGCTTATCTTTTGGAGTTGTTTTTTTTTTTTTTATACAGAGTCTTACTAATTTTCTAGCCCTTTCTTTTTCCTCTAACTTTAAGAAAAAAAAACCTTCATCTGTCATCATTCCTCCAAGTTTATACCTAATGAGCAAATCCCTGAGAAATGATCTCCCATTATCTCAATATATACCTGCTTATGCCTTATTTATTCTGCTTTGTTTATTTTTGTTCTAAGATAAGTTTTTTTGAAAGGAAATTAGGAGTGGAAATTTAATTTTCTTTAAATAAAATTCACTTCTTCCAAGCGAGGATGAGTGTCTTGTGAACCAACGATAACAATCTCATGAAAACAAGGTAATCACAGAGTTGATTCTTAAGACTGAATTTAATATGCAATCTAAAAATTTTCATGTGCTCAGTTTCTAATCAGTTATACAAAGAAAACTCATATATCTCTATTGGAAAAGACACATGTTTCACTGCAATGTGTGATTTAAATCTATACTCAAAGTACTATTGAAAAAAAAAAGAAATATTCAGAGACAAAACACTGAATATTTTCTGAATATCAGGTTGTCTTAGAACAAAATCCAGATATTTGAAACCACAGCATCTGTAAATTTATTTTCCTGATTATGGTCTTTTGAGTTGATTTTTTTCTGTAAAGGAATAAACTTCTTCAAAAGTATTTCTGGATACCCATCTCTTAGAAAATTTAAAATGTTTACAACATTCCAGGATCATTTTATGGTTTCTTCCATTCTAATCATGTTTTTGAATTATTAAGGCAAAGTTTTAGCCATGGTTTTACCCAAATTTATCATTTGATTTCCTCTTTCAAACTAACAAAAATGAAATTTTCTAGTAGAAACAAAGAGTACTAGTTTCAAGGATGGACTCACTTTTGCCTATCAATATGTGACCAATAATTCAGTCCAAAATTTAAAAAATGGATATAAAGTTAATGGCATGTAAACTGCACTATCTTCTTTGTCTCCTACTAAAGTAGAAAGCAAATGTTAAAAGTAAACAATGTATATGATGTTCTATTCATCAGATCAATATGGAAAAATGGTATTTTTAACTCTCAGTAAGTTTTCACTTCTTGTATCTCTGATCAATTTTCTTTCCCAAATGAAAGATTCCCAAAGCAGGGCTCTTTTTAATGACTTATCAAAGTCATCAGTTACTACGTTTTGATATGAAAGTTTGATTACTAACTAAATCTACCACTACACAGACACTGTAAGTTGAATAAAAGTAGGAATTTTTTCTGTACACAGAATTGTATACTGAGGAGAAAATGTTGTTCCTGGACATAGAGTTTACACAGAATATAGAACCTGGTGACTTCTTAAGAAAATGACCAAAAAATGAGCAGACATGAAGCAAAAACAACAAGCAGACAACAAGCAAAACAACGAGCAGAAAAACAAGCAAACAATGAGCAGGAAAACAAGCAAACAATGAGCAGACAACAAGCAAAAGGAAGCGAGCTGGGAATGGATGTGGCTCAAGCAGTTGAGTGCTTGCATCCTACATGGGGGGTCCTGGATTCAGTTCCCGGGGCCTCCTAAAGAAAAAATGAACAGACAATGAGAAGATAAGACAATGAGCATAAACAATGAGAGAACAGATGAGGGAGTCATCTGGGGCAGGGGAGTCATTGTAAGAGAGCAGATGTGGCTCAGTGGTTGAACATGTATGAGGTAATGCATTCTATCCTTGGTACATCCTAAAAAAAGTCATTGTAAATTTTCATTCTTCAGTTATTTTCAAAAAATAAACTTACTCTAAATATGAAAAAAAAAAAAGAAATGAATCTTGAGTTAATAAATGAATAATAGCTAATAGCTATATGTATTAGTCAGCCAAAGGGGTGCTGATGCAAAATACCAGAAATTTGTTGGTTCTTATAAAGGGTATTTATTTGGAATAGAAGTTTACAGTTACCAGGCCATAAAGCATAAGTTACTTCCTTCACCAAAGTCTGTTGCCAATTGTTGGAACAAGACAGCTGCCGACGTTAGCCAGGGTTCAGGTTTCTTGGGTTCCTCTCTTCCCAGGGCTCCATTTCTCTCTGGGTTTAGCTCCGCTGTATCCTCCACAAGGCCAGCTGTAGACTTTCAGGTGAATGGCTCGACTCTTTTCCCAGGGCCTTCTCTCCTTCCTCACGACCAAGCTCTCTTACTTCTCAGGTCTCTAGCTCAAGACTCCAATATCAGAACTACAACTCAAAACTGCTCCAGCTCTGTCCTTTGCCATGTCTTTTATATTTGATTCCCCACTCACCAGGGGGTGGGGCTCAATGTCGTACTGATGGGTAGGGTGGCCAAGTCAACACCCTAATCATAACTTAATTATACCCAGATTAACAGACCAGTTTACAAGCATAATCCAATATCTAGTTTTGGAATTCATAACCATATCAAACTGCCAAATGGCTAGACTATATTTAGCATGTCTATGCAGCTTAATATTTACTGCAAAATATATAAATGTTTTACATATGCTAACACATAATATCCTCATATGAACTCCAAAAGGAGGGTCTATTCTTGCCTATCATCACAGATCACAGATGGGAAAACAGAGGCATCTAAATGTTGTTATTGTTAAAAAATGCATAGCGCATATGGGTGATATCAGTATTTTAAACTAAGTTTCCTGTCTAAAGAGTATTGATTTAAGCATTGAATACATAGAATAAAAGGCCAGATTGGTCTCTTTATTTTCTCCTTGAATATCAGGCCTCTTAAACGTAACTTTTGAAGTAATGAAGGTCTTTCTTAAGTCAACAGCAGAAATAAGAGAGAAACAAATACATTTAAGAACTATGGGATAACTAGTTTCACTCGATTTGAAAAATCATTCATTTGCTTGAAACATGACGTATTTGCAGGGTTTTATCCTTGGTGATCAATAGATGAAGAGATTAAAAAAGAAACAGAAGTAGAAAAAGACTGAGGAACAGTAAGATAAGGAGGAGAGGAAAGAGAAAGAGGAGAAGTAGAAGGAGAAGGAGGCAGACATAGAAGAAGATGGAGAAGTAGAAGCAGAAGAAGGATAAAATAAGGAGAAGTAAGAAGACAAAGAGTGGGAAGAAGAAGAACTATATTTGGAAACCAAAGTATATGAGATAAGTTATACTTACTATGATTCTGAGACTCCATTACATTTTCCAGATACAGAACTAGAGCCCCAGATACATATAACCCTGGCAATTGTGGAGTTATCCAGAAAGGACACATTCAAAGCAAGCACATGGGATAAAATTTAAAAGGGAATAAAGAACTTCCATTTCTACATAGGATGTAGAAAACTGAAAACAATCTCCTTCAAATTTTAACAATTAAAAAATAGCTTTTCATGAGTCCACCAGAAATGTGAGGTTGCCAACATCCAAGTAATTTGAATTCCAATGAGGGACATGTCGCTCAAAGAGGAAATGTGATGAAGGAACAATTTCAACTTTGTAAGAGGATAGAGTAAAGAGATGGACAGAGTACAAGCAACTATGAAGAAATCAGCTAAATTATATTTTTTTAAAAAGTTAAATCCAAGTTTGGGTTAGTGTGTCAGTAGAGAAACTTACATTGAAGGGGTTTGAATTCACACTCAATATCCTCTGTGCAAGTCTCTTCCCAGTGTTGTTGAGAAAGGCAGGAGCCAGGCTAGAAAATATTCAGACTACCATCAAATCAGTACCAAACATTCTCCTCTCTAACCAAGCAATAATCTATTACTTTTTGAAATCCTTTTTTATTTTTAAAGAAGCTTTGGATTACATAAATGATACATCAAAAATAAAGTGGGATTCCCATATACCCCACCCACTCCCCCTCTCACACTTTCCCCATTAACAGCATCTTTGATTAGTGTGTTACATTTGTTATAATTGATGAACATGTGCTGAAGCATTTCTACTAACCATAGTCAAGAGTCTATATTATACTTCATATGCCAGTTGAAACCTGAATCTCAGCAGAATTGCAACACCCCCTCTTTATTTCATCAGATACTGCTATTATTTTTCCAACTACAGCTCTCTTGTTATTGTAGGCTGCCCTAACTTAGATAGGATTTATTGAATTACCTAATCATAGAATTGCTTCTGTATTCTGAGAGCATCCAATCAATAACACACATCTTTTCCTTTTAAACATTCCTTAACAATAATTTTTAAAAAGCCTAAATCTATCGTAGTTTCTTTGTAACACCCTCTTAATTAGAAACTGCACATTTCCCCATGGTTGTATTCTTTTTCACTACATTGAGTAATAAAACTAGCTTAATGAAACACAGATGTTTCTAGTGTTTTTTGGCTAAAGAGCATTGACAATTACTTGCTTAAAAGACCTATTAGTTAACAATAAGATTGTTATATTTTTCACCAAATGCAAGAAGATATTTCAGTACTAAGGGACAACAATATGGAGTAGAAGGGGGTATGATACTTTTCCTTTAAAAGTAATGAAAATGTTCTGAAGTTGACTGAGGTGATGACAGTTCAACTATCTGATGAAAACAAGAGCCACTTAGTACACATTTTCAATGGATTGTGCAAAATATTGGACTGTATAACACAGGGAATCCAGTGGTAGAAGATGGACTGTGGTTAACAAAAGAAATATGAGAACATTTTATCAAGAATGATAAATATATAATACTACTATAGCATGTTAATAGTTCGGTGGGTTGGGGGAAAAATACACCAAATGTTAGATAAGGGCCATAGCTAGTAGTAATATTTTTAAAAATGTTTCACAAGAATGCAAGGTGTTGGTAGTGGGGAGATGTATGGGAACCTTGTATAATGATATACATGTTTGCTTTGTAAATTCACAAATTTTACTATACATTTATTGTTTATGTATATTCATGTACAAATGATATACGTCAATAAATTTTATTTATAAAAATAAATAAATAAATAAATAAATAAATAAATAAAATAAGATCTATTGGAGAGGATCATCAGTATGCACAGATACATAAGAAATTTCTTCATAGAAATAGATGCTATAAGGAAATGTCCAATGAAATGTTAGAAACAAACTTAAAAAACACACAAACACAAATTCAGAAAGAAATTATTTAATCAACAGATTCATATGTAGAATCAGTACAGCCAAGGAAAGAATGAGTGAAGCTGAATATATCTTAATAGGAATAAACAAAACAGAAAGAATGTTGAAAAATAACTACAGTGAAAAAAAATATCAAAGAGCTGTGGGAAAATATCAAACAATGTAATGTACATGTAGTTAAGAGTTCTACAACAAAATACAGAGTGAACAGAGCAGAGGAGCTATTAAGGACATGGCTTTTCCAAAAATAAGGAAAGACATCAAATTAAAGGGCCATTACTGTCAGTGAAACTCTAGTAAGGATAAATGTAAAAAAGAAATGAACTGGGCATAAAATTCACCTATATTCACTATACTCACTATAGAAAAATAAGTATAATATAAACATTATGAAGGAATTGATAGAAAAAGACATATAACAAAATTGAAAACATATCGTTATTATAAGAGATTTACCAATAATAATTAAACAAGCCAGAAGAAAATGGAAAGATGTTTTTAAAATACTGAAAGATAAAACTCATTCCAGGTTTGAAAGCCAGTGTAAACAACTTTTCAATGTAAAATAAAATAAAGACTTTTTAGAAATTTAACATGCACAGACATAGAGAAATAAATTTTTTTGCCAACAGACTTGTGTTTAAAAATTTTCCAGATAGGGATATGATAACAGAAAGACAGTAAACATAGACATAAATGACACTAAAATGTAAAAATGAAGGTAAATATGTCATATGTTTACTTTAACAAATTCTAACGTCTTTAAAAATAATTGCCTAAAGCAAAACTAAGTTAACTAATTGTTTAGGTTCACCCCTATATAAAATAATATATGACAATATTAAAAATTTGAAATAATAATTGAATCTCTACTACTTTACATTTCCAATGTTATAAATAATATATTTTATTTTAGGTATACTATGATAAATTACACATACATATGATAATTCCTAGGTAAAATATTAAAAAAAGAAAGGAAAATTACAAACATAAGGACTAAAAGTAAAAATATCACTATAGTCAGCCGTAAATATTAAAAAGATGGTTAGAAAACGTTATAAACAATGTTTAGTTGTTAACTTTGATAATTTGGACTAAATGTACTATTCCTAATATGCTCATATCAGAAGAAATGTCTAATCTCTTTATTCTAATATCTTTATAAAAAATTGAATTTTTCCTTAAAAATCTTCCAAATGACAAAAATGTAAGAATTTCACCTTTCCCCCATACTGCAATGAGGCTAGACTGCTGTGTGAAGTTTATTCAACCCTGAAGAAGAGGACAACATCTTGGGAGATAGCAGAGCAAACACATAAATGAGAACTGGGCCCCAGGTTTGCCTCATGGAAAAGAGCCACCCACAAACCTTAGTCAGATAAAGTCTACACTCTTATACTCGAAGATGATACGTTCCCTTTTGTTGATCCACTCTGTTTCTGAAGTACATTCTTACACCAAACATGCTGTACCTGACTAATACAGGTTTTCTACCAAATCCAGTGACATCATCTGCTAAATTCCTCTTTTGATTGTACATTTTTTTTTCTTTCTGAAAATAGGACTGTACATGTTTGTTGGAGTAGTTGTCTCCAAAATTTCACTGTCTTCTCTTAGCAGCTCTAGTGAAGTCTGCCAACAACAAACCACTCTCATTCTGTATTTGTTAATACTTTATAATATAATAATAAATATTTTCAACAGATAAGAGTGGTATAATTTTGTTGGAAAAATGCCATATGATAAAATGGTGATTAAAAATGTGAACTTTAAACTAAGACTGTCTGGGTCCTAATATGACTTGGTCCTTTAACCAATTGTCTGACAATGAACAAGCTGTGAAATCACTCTGAGCCCCAGTTTTAACATCTGCAAAATTCAGCCATTTTTACTCAATATGATGAGAAATCTTGTAAGATTAGTGAAGAAAAATGACATGATACCACCTACATTTCAACAGTATCACTACCCTAACATGGACAATAGACTCAAGAGGGATAAGGCAGAAAGCAGGGAGACAATATAGAAGGCTGTGGCAATAATTTAAAGATGGAAATCATGGTTCTTTGGGCTAGTATGTTAGCAGAGGAGGTGTTGATAAGTAGTCATACACCAAATATATTTTGAACAGAGAATCAATATGATTTGCTGATGGACAAGATATGAGTTGTTAGACTTTAGAAAAAAATGCAGAATGACTCTTATATTTTTGTCTGAACAAGTAGGAGGATACATTTTCATTACCTGAGATTAAATTTTAGACGTTGCAAATGCAAATATCTTCCAGAGTGTTATCTTGTGATGATAAACCAGGTTAATTATTTACCTAAAGCCCTTTGAATATTGCCTGGCCCTCATTAGGTCCTTTTTTTTTTTTTGAATGTTAACAAAATTTATACTTCTTCCAGGTGTAAAAATTTACACATATTACATTAAAAACCACCCCCTAACACCCCCTGCTCCCAGCCCCATGCAGTTGAAGTTCTTTGTCTCACAGTTAATCTAGAGCTTTTGTCTTTGCATTACTGGCCTTTGAGAAACTTAAGGAATAAGGAGAATGATACACATTTTCAAATGTATATAAAATATATTGTATGCTATTGACCAGAGAATTCTATTAGGCTTCCATATTAGCAAAGCCCCTCTTCTCATCTGAGATTACTTCACTGGAACTCTAAGGATGTGAATCATTCTATTAAATACACTTGTTAACATAGATTTTTTATATATTAATCTTACTCTATTTTGAACTAGAAAATTCTATCATGCCACCTTTTCTTAATGAGATCAGCAGGCAAAAATAGGGAAGTGATTAACATATTTGAGCATAGTGAGTTAAGTTGGTGCAGAGAAATCATAATGATTTATGTGTAGTAGTATTCTGATTGAAGTACATTTATGGTTTTCCTAAAGAACATGAGGAGTGAGTCCAAGGGAGGACATACTCCTTTCTCCAACTTAGGAAATCTATCAGTACGAGGTTAATTCTTTATTTTTTTTTCAGGTTAATCTTATAATAGAGCTTTCATAGCTGAGAGCTATTTATAATATATTGTTGTAGTCAGTTGTGGGGTTTTTGAGGAAAAACTTCCAAGTATTCATTGACAAAGAATTATAAACTATATTTTATTGTGTTGTTATGGAATATAATTAGGTGCCCTTTAAATATAGTCTATTTTTCCCTTTATTTTATAACATCAAACATTTGCAAAAAGGTTTTTTCATATTTTGTCATGTTGTGTTCCAATATTATTTCCTTTATCACATTTCAAGTAGTTCAACTTTTACAATACATAGAATTTTAACATAAAACTATCAGTAAAAACATTTGTCTGAAAAATATTTCAGACCACAGCTTACATAAAATATGTTATGCACCCATATAAATAGTGAAAATGGGGTAAATGTAAATATACTACTGTTTTCACTTTTCCGGAGGTTAGTTATATGATATTTATTTAATACAATCATTTAATACAATCATATATTCTAGAATATATTGTAGGAGGCAGTATAGTCAGAACTTAATTGAAGCATAAGCAATTCCTGAACTTCTGTCTGAAATATTAGAGAAACTGTTGACTATTATTGTCCACATAAACCAGCAAGATACATTTTATAAATCATAGACATGTACATGAGAGAAAGGGCGTCCAGCACAGTTCATAAAAAGAAGACCAGAAAATGTAAAGGGCCTTGTTTTAATTTGCTAAAGGCTGCCAAGTCAATATACCAGAAATGGGATGGCTTTTAAATTGCGGATTTATTAACTTATAAGCTTACCTATGCAAGGCTGAGGAAAGTGTCCAAATCAAGGCATAGGTGAAGCTCTCTCCCCTAAGACATGGTAGCTGGCAGTCCTGGACTCCTGTCACATGGAAGGGCACAGTGTGTCCTCTGCTGGTCTCTGCCTTCTCCCCGAGGCTTTGCTGCTTTAAGCCTCTGGCTGCAGCTTCTGTGGCATTTTCTTTCCCAGGTTCCATTTATTTCAGCTTCTTGCTTTCATTGTTTTCTCTCTGAGCTTCTGTGGCTGCCTTTCCAACCATCTGTGGCTTTTCTATCTGTATTTCTGAATTCATCCTGTTCATAAAGGACTCTAGTAATATATCAAGACTCACCTTGGGTCTAATCAAAGGCCCATAACTGAAGAAATCTAATCAAAGGGCCCCACCTCCAACACATTCACACCCACAGGAATGGATTCGATCTAAGGACATGATCTTTTCTGGAGCAAAAACAGTATCAAAGTACCAATGGTCTTATAAATATAGGAAAATACACATATACAAGATGGGTGATTAGTTAAAAACTTACTTTCTTAAAAAAGTAAATACTTATCAAAGATATAGCCTTAAGCAAACAAAACAATGAGGACTTGCCATAATATAGATCCTAGACAACAGAGTTCAGAGCAAAAATAAACGTTAATAAAGTTATTTACATAGATATTATATATGATATATCAAAAAGTTTATATTAATTAAGGATGTAGAGGAAAATAATGCACATTTTAATTATTTGAATATAATTCTTAACAGCTTGAATTTGTAAGAATTCATTAAAATTTTAATCCTAACAGAGTTTGAACTTTATTTTAATATTACAAAAATATTTAAGGAAATGGATAAATATACTTAAACAAAGAAACATTAATGTAAATGGAAATGCTACAAATCACTTGAGGGGAAAATATATCTAATAACCATTATCTAAGTTTAAATGCAAAATGTCAAATATAGGAAAATTAAAAAAACATAATTTCTTAAATGTACTTTGAATAGTTGAGAAAATTAAACCTACAATTCTTGTTTACATAGAGATATTTTTGAAAGGAAATATCAGTGACCTAACTGACCAAATTTTATGGGATATCACAAAATTTGAATTCATTATCAATTCTTAACTTTGCAATATTTCTCTTTTAAAAGTCTTAAAAAAATGAGAATAAGAATTTAACTCTAAAATTTATAACTTTATACAGAACAAATTCTTGTGTAAAGCAGAGACAGGACATTATATTTTAACCATAACCAAAATAACCAAAGAAATATTAATTGCAGAAGCATATTGATGCATCACAAAATGGTGGATTTTAAAAAGGTTAGCAGGTAGACATAAAAGAGACAAAACAGCAAACAGATATAACATCATGAATTTTGAAAACTGTGGGCCTTAATTGATTGCAAGATAGGATTCTTGATTTAACTCATATACCAAAAGCAAGCAAAGAAACAGAAACAAAAAACCCCAAACAACCACATTCATCTCCTAAGCTTAAATGTCAAAGATATCACTGAATGTTACAATCATGAGTGGAAAACAAAAATGCATATAGAAATAGAAAATGACAAAAATTTTGATATATTTTAATATACAGTTAGGTATAAATAAAATTATTCTGGAAAGCCATGAACAAAACTTTAATAAGTTAGTGTATTTCTATTTTCTTTAATAATTTAAAATACTTTCCAAATTTTCAACAATGTTCAAATATACATTTTTCTTTAACTTAATACCATCTAAGACCAAATATTAAAGAGTTGTTTCTCTTTGAACTGTTTATTTGGTAATGAATATGATAGGCAAATATTTTTTGTAAAAGCCAATTAACATTTTCATGACAAATGCTATTGTGCATTCAAATTTTGCAAGAATATAGCATTCTGATATTGGTCAAAATTTATTTATTAACACTGCATTAAATTATTTCCATTCATCATCTGATTTCATTTGTAAAATATCTCCACAATCTTAGAATTATTTACCTTTTACAGATAAAGAAACTAGATTTAAAATTTCAGTGACTTATTAAGGGATATACAGCTAAACAGCTGGCATTTCTAAAAATTAAAATCTAGACTTTTTAGTCTAAAGTCACACTCTTAAAGACTGACATGAATTTCTTCTCTACAGAAAAAAATGGAATGACTTCTGATAGAGGTCTCTATGATAAAATTCTCTGTAATTGTAACATGCATGGGGATTTCTGTGATACAACTTCAATAATAACACCACATTTTTAAATTTTAATTTTCCAGATAATGTGTTGTCACATAGAGGATGTCTCTACAGTAATTCAAACTACTTAAAGGATTTACTGTACATAGGAAATGAAAAAAAGATGCACTTAACTGTTCAGCATCACTACAGTTTCAATTGCCTGGAATTCTCTCTCTTCTGTGTAACTCTAGAGAGAGCATTAATCACCTCTTTGTTCCTAAGACTATAAATGAGGGGATTCAGCATGGGGATCACCATAGTATAAAACACAGAGGCTATGTGATCCTTTCCCAAGGAGTAGGACCTCTTTGGTTTTAAATAAGTAAACACTGTAGTGCCATAAAAGATAGAGACTCCCAGGAAGTGTTAAGAACAAGTAGAGAAGGCTTTTCACTTTCCTGAGGTAGAATTAATTTTCAGGATGGTAGAAAGAATGGACCCTTATGACACAGAGATGGTGATAAGAGACACAATCCCATTTAAAGTAGAGAAAATGAATATCATAATTTCACTCTCATGAGTGTCAGTGCAAGACAAGGCTAAAATTGGGATTAAGTCACAGAAAAAGTGATAGATTACATTGGATTTGCAGAAATGCAAACTGTTCATGCAGAAAACAATGACTAATGATTTAGTAAAGCCAATCACATAGGACCCAGTGATAAGGGCACAGCAGAGTCTAGAAGACATAACAGCCTGGTAGTGAAGGGGATTGCAGATAGCTGCATAGCGATCATAGGCCATTGCAGAGAGAAGGAAAAGTTCACTGAGTGCCAAGAAGAAAAAGAAATACATCTGGGTGAAGTAGCCTATGAATAAATAGACTTGTAGGACGTCAGTACGTTCTTTAAGGTTTTAGGTGTGATGATTGTTGAGTAACCGAAGTCAAGGAATGACAGGTGACTGAGGAAAAAGTACATGGGGGTGTGGAGCTGGAGATCCAGGTGAATTATCAGTATCATTCCTGCATTCCCCAGTGTGGTAACAAGGTATATCAGGAGAAACAGCATGAAGAGGACCTGCCCGATCACTTCAGAGTCTGTGAACCCCATCAGAATGAATTCAGACACATGTGTGTTATTCCTACTTTTCATAATATCATTCAACTGTTAATAAATCAAAGATGATACTTAGCATGAATGATCTTAAATTGTTTTTTATTGGAATGATCTGGCATTTAAAAAGTAATTTAGTGATTCTAGAAACTCATAATAAGGAGAAGTTTGCAAAATATGAATGAAAGAAATGTTGGTTTGACTGGCAAATGTAAATGAGGCATAAATCAATATTTCAATATTATATAATAGAAACTCATATATATTGCATAATTAGAATGACCATAACACTGTTATAAATTCTTCCCTTCATTACCAGATTTATCCAGATTAAAATATTATGCCAAAGTTATTACTATAGCACACATTTATTAGATGAGAACAAGGGCTTAGGAAGTTAAGTAACGTTAAGTATTGATAGCTCTTTATTCTATTAACATTGGCTGACTTCAGAGATCTGCTATTAATACTATATTTCTACATATATTTAATTTCAGCAAAATAAACAAAAATGCATATTATGAAATAAACATTGGTAGAGAGATTTAATGCATCACTTACTGTGTTTTTGCATCAAATATTATTTAGTAGCAATGACAATTCAGAAATTAAATCTTAAGTGAAATAATTTTATAGACTACACATTACCATTTTTATTTAGAAGATGTGTTTTCACCAGATTATTTAATCAAATTTCTTCCAAAATTATATTTTCAATATAATTAAATATAAGAACATAGCTTGATAACTCTAATTCTATTAATTCTATATTTCCATTTTATAAAACCTAGGTTATAAAACATAGGTAAGACCTAAAAGATATGTATATGTTTAAGCATATCCTTCTTATAATAACCCTAAGTTTTTTAGATAAACTAAAACACTCTGTCTTTGGGATTAATACTTACCATGAGACAGAGCTGGTGAAAAACTTCTTTCAGTACTACATGTCTAGATGTTTTCAACTCAAATTATTCTAAGAAAAACAATTTGTAAACCATTTTAAGGGGCTGAAATATTAGGATTACTGTGATAGAGTAATTATTTCTTTTGAGATAAACAAAGTTTACTTTTTGCTCATTATTTCCATTTTAGAGGTACAATAAATCAATCTAAAATTTTGTTCAGGTCTTGATCAGATAGAAAGTTCACGTGGAAATTATTTTTTATAAATATACTAGGAAGCTATTCTGAACACAAGCAGAGTTGAGTTTTCCTTGTCTTTCACTCTGAAAATGCCACAGCACCTCTTATAATAAGGATTGCTGATAATTCAATATGTGGTCATCTCTGGGACCAATTTCCATGGAAACTTTCTTGGTATGATGCCAATGACGAATTTGAGACAAAGAGTTCCCTTCCCCTTAGAAGTCACATAATGTTGAGCAGCATTTTTGGTATTGTTTTGTGATGCTCTAGTTTATGACTGTGTAAAAATATAGTTATTAGAGGGGAAATTATTATTTAACCTGTGTCTTAAAGGATAGATTGTTAAACATCAAGAATGGAAAAGAACATTATCACAATGAAACAAATTTTATGTCTAAAATTAAGTTATCATAGGATTAAATATTTTTTATTCCACAAAAATTATTTAACAACCAAATTTAAAGAAGGGAATGAAAATCATTCATAAGTGTTGTTATTCTTTACATGTTTTTTCTTCCAAGAATTTTTTGTACATATAAAGCTTATTTTTATGTGCACTTACAATTTATATAATTTTATTACAGTGAATTTTCTGTAATGTCTTGATTTTTCATTATTTAATATTTCTAAAATACCCAAACCCTTGTGTATTAGTCAGCCAAAGGGGTGCTAATGTGAAATACCAAAAATGGGTTGGTCTTTACAAAGGGTATTTATTTGGGGTAGAAGTCCACAGATACCAGGCCATAAAGCATTATCTTTCTTCTCTCACCAAAGTCCATTGCCACGTGTTAGAACAAGACAGCTGACGGCGTTTGCCAGTGTTCAGACTTCTGGGGTTCAGTCTTTCAAGGGCTGCGTTTCTCTCTGGGTTTAGCTCCTGTTGCTTCCACAAGGTCAGCTGTAGACGATCAGGCAAACGGCTTGCTTCTCTTCTTCTCCTGGGGCTTTCTTTCCAACATCAAAACTGCTTCTCAAAAGACTGCTTCAACTCTGTTCTTTGCCTTGCCTTTTATATTCAATTCCCCACCCACCAAGGGGTGGGGCTCAATGCCCTACTGATGTGGCCCAGTCAATGCCCTAATCATAACTTAATCATGCCCAGATTAACAGATCAGTTTACAAGCATGATCCAATTATATGTTTGGTATTCATAATTAGATCAAACTGCCCAACTGTAACACTCCACCCTCTGAATTCCAAAAATACATTACAATATTCAAAAAACTTTAAATCAGTAAAAATTCAAGTACAAAATCATATCATAATCAGTTTAAAGAAATACAGTTCATCTTGAGCAAAATCCCATATGCTATAGACCTCTGAAACTTACAGACCATTTAACTGCTTCCAATACACAAATGGAAAGAAAAAGGATAAACATTTTCAATATCGTAAGGAGAAATTGGGATGTTGAACATGAGTCATGGATCCTCTACAGTTCAGTAAACCTGCAGGACCTCTTCCATTTAATTTCAAAGTCTGAGAGTCATTCTTAAGAAGATGGTTTCTTCTCCTTAGGGCCACACTGGGAATGCACCCTTTCCACAGGCTTGCCCAAAGGCCACTTTCTTGGTTCCACCCTCATCAAGCATCTGGGTGTCGACCAAGCTCCAGACCACACCCTCCAAGAGTGTTGGGGTGATTGCTACACCTTACCCAATCTTTGGTTTAGAGTCTTAACT